>JACM01040026.1:0-19746 GCA_000787095.1 Periophthalmodon schlosseri | reverse complement strand
ACACACATTTGAGGGTGAAGTCTCACAATAAGCCAATTTTATTTTTGGGAAGTAATAATTCCCATGTTTACAATATAAGACAGCTTATGTTCATTGGAACATAAGCTGTCTTATATTTTTTATTTATTTATTTATTTTACACATGTATCCAATTTTATTTTTGGGAAGTAATAATTCCCATGTTTACAATATAAGACAGCTTATGTTCATTGGAACATAAGCTGTCTTATATTTTTTATTTATTTATTTATTTTAGCACATGTATCAAGGACACTTAATGCACATTTCACTTTTTTTTTTTTTTTTCTTATTTAAGGTCGAAAAGGAGTGGGAAGAAGAAAACGTATTAAATCCCACCCCTATCTTCCATTAGGACATAACTTAAATGCTCTGTTTAAGCTTCCTATTCAGTTGAAAAAGGAAAAAAAAGAAAATAAATATATACATATATACATACCATATATACACATATAAATACACATATACACGCACACACATACATATATATATGCACACACACACACATATATATGCTTATACATACATACACGTAGATTAATTCAATTCATGACAGATAAATGCAGCAAAAGGTCACTGACAATAATTTAGATGTACAGTGTCACTGTAAGCAACATGAGGCATTTATAAATTGCAACAGAAAGAAAAACATACCAATCATGGTAAGAACAAGAATACAGCAATGGTAAAGAAAAGAAAAGAAAGTTGCAGCACTTATAAACAATCAAAGATCTCAAAGCAGCACAAGCAAGAATGCAGGTGTATGACCAAACAATGTAACAGGGGAGCAGAAAGTTGATGTATCAAAGTTGAACACCGTCAAGGACAAAAAGTATGTAAGCTTTCCTCCTCTTTATGAGCAGTTTATTCCCCAAGTTGTCAACAACCAAACAAATGACAGTTCAACAAACCTTGCTAACGTGTTAGCAAATGCATTAAGTGCAAGCTGCATCCCTGGCAGTGGTTAGTGGAGATCCATTGACATACAGTGACTGGAAACTTTCATTTCAAACACTCGTTGACTAAAAGAACATTCCTGAGAATGAGAATATATTCTATCTTTGGAGATATGTGAGTGGACAAGCAAAGCGTGCACTTGATGGATACTTCCTGCTTGGAACAGAATCTGCATATGATGCTGCATGGGAGGTTCTCGAAGAGAGGTATGAAAACCCATTCACTATTGCAAGAGCTTACAGAGACAAACTACAAGCGTGGCCCAAAATTACATCAAAGGAGAATTTTGAGCTAAGAAACTTTGTGGATTTCTTGCGCAGTTGTGAAGCTGCTATGGTCCACATCAAGTCATTAGAAATCCTAAACGACTGTTACGAGAACAGAAAAATTCTTTCCAAGTTACCAGATTGGCTAGCTGGCAGCTGGAACCACAAATTTATTGAAATAGAAGAACAAACCAAGCAGTTTCCCTCTTTCAGTCAGTTTGTTGCGTTTCTAACAAGAGAAGCCAACATTGCTTGCAACCCTGTTACATCGTTACAGTCACTAAAGCAAGCTGAGCCAGACAAATCTGACAAGCTGAAATCCTCAAGACAAAGACAAGTTGGTGCTAAAACACTGGCCACAAGTTCACAAGAAAAGCCACAACTAACATGTGCCTTCTGCAAGAAGCCCAAGCATACTCTACATAAGTGCAGAAGTTTTCTGGACAAAGCTGTGCCAGACAGACTGAAGTTCTTTCAGTCAGAAAAGCTATGTTTTGGTTGTCTCAAGCCTGGTCATCACTCAAAAAAGTGTACAAGTCGCAAGAATTGAGAAGTGTCATAAAAAGCATCCTGCCTGTCTGCACGAAGATAGAATCAAAGAACAAAGATAACCACCAGATAAGCCAAACACAAGCAACGAAAGCCAAGTACAAACGATCAAGCTGAAGAACCTCAACTGACAGCTACCGCCACGACAAACAGAGTTGTACGTCAAGAAGGTAATGCACAAACAGCTGCAATTGTTCCTGTTTGGCTTTCAACTTGTACACAACCTACAAGAGAAGTCCTTGTGTATGCTCTGCTGGACTCGCAGAGTGACACAACCTTTGTTCTTAGTGAAGTTTCAGATTTGCTAGACACCAACAAAGAACCTGTTAAACAGGAACTATCTACTATGTCTTCCAAGACAACAGTTGTACAGTCTCACAGACTACAAGATCTTCAAGTTTGTGGATTTAATTCCAACAAGAGAATTACTCTTCCTCCAACATTTACATGAGAGTTTATTCCAGCCAACAAAGCTCATATTCCAACTAATGAGACAGCTAAAGCTTGGCCACATTTGGAGCACCTACAAACAGAGATCACTCCTTTGCAAGACTGTGAAGTAGGGCTATTGGTTGGATATAACTGCTCACAAGCTCTCCTCCCACGAGAAATAGTGTCAGGCAATGAACTATGGAGACGCTATCGGGATCAGTCATCACATCATAGTAAAGAAAGTCATTCCTGAGCTCGAGCCCGCCATAAAACTGCCAACCAGAGTCCATTATGAGAACAGGACAAAGGTAAGAGATGTCACACCTTCAGACATTATCAAAACACTTGAGTCTGATTTCACCGAAAAGACTCTTGGACAATAATCCTGTATCTCAGGAAGATTTAAAGTTTCTTTCTAAGCTCAAGGACAGCATCAAACAAAATGAAAGTGGTCACTATGAAATGCCTTTACCATTTTGTGCTGAAAGGCCAAGGCTACCAGACAACAAAAGGTATGTGCAATACACCATCTGAAGTGTTTAGAAAGGAGGCTAAGGAAAGACAAATTATATTACAAAGACCACACAAACTTCATGGAGGACATTCAAGGACAAACTCCACAGTTGTTCTTGGCTACATCAATAACGATGCCAGAAGATTTCAAGTGTTCGTAGCCAACCGCATACAGAGTAGGTATACGTTGTATCAGAGCAAAACACTGCAGACTACGCTTCTCGAGACTTGACAGCAGATCAACTTAAGTCCTCCAACTGGTTCAAGGGACCAACATTTATCTGGAAAAATAACCTACCAGATAGAGATATCAAGGTGGGAAAGATAGCAGACAATGATTCGGAACTTCACAAAGTTTTAGTTTGTACTACAAAGGTAAGAGGAGCCAACCATTCTCAACAGATTTGAGAAGTTCTCAGAATGGTCTAGATTGATAAAGGCACTTGCAATCTTGAGAAGAAAAGCAAAAGAATACAAGGGTGAGATACAAAAGACTAAAGAAAGTACAATTTTGGAAGAAAGAAAAGAAACAGGACTGTTTGTCATCAAACTTGTTCAACAGAAAGCTTTCTCAGAAGAGATAAAGAATCTGAAAGCAAAGAAAGTAGTTTTGAAGACCAAGAACAGTAAGTTGTACAAACTGAGTCCGTTTTTGGATGAACAAGGAATCCTCAGAGTTGGCGGACGTTTGAGTCAAGCTGTGCTACACCCACATGTGAAGCATCCAGCAATACTACCCAAAGACAGTCATATTTCCACTTTACTCATTCGTCATTTTCATGTGAAAGTTCAGCATCAAGGTTGTGGGATGACAATGAATGAACTGCGTGCCAATGGCTGGTGGATTCTTGGATGCAGTTGTATAGTCTCATCTCACATCTATAGATGTGTCAAATGTAGGAAGTACAGAAGGAGAACAGAAATTCAAAGTATGGGAGATTTACCAATAGACCGGACAGAACCAACACCACCCTTTACTTATGTGGGGATGGATTGTTTTTGACCGATTTATGTCAAAGACGGACGAAAAAAACTAAACCATACATATTGAAGACCTAAGTACAGATGCATTTATTAATGCTCTGCGGGCATTTATTGCAATAAGAGGAAATGTTCATCAACTAAGATGTGACAAAGGAACCATTTTGTTGGCGCACAGAGAGAGTTCGCAAATCTCATCAAAGATATGGATCAGGAAAGGATGAAACTTCTTGGATGTGAATTTCTTATGAATTCCCCATCAGTAAGCCACATGGGCGGAGTGTGGGAAAGATAGATAAGGACCATTCGTAGCGTTCTTTCAGCTATCCTTGACCAGTCAGCAAAGAGACTTGATAGTACATCCTTAAGAACACTTTTGTACGAAGTCATGGCGATTATCAACAGTAGGCCTCTCTTTGTCGAACATTTGAATGATCCAACAGGACTTGAACCATTAACACCTAATCACATTTTAACTATGAAGTCAACCATTGTTCAGCCCCACCAGGACAGTTTCTGAAAGAAGACCTCTACCTTCAGAAAAGATGGAGAAGGGTACAATATTTGACCAACGAATTTTGGATCCGTTGGAGGAAAGAATATTTGCTTAACTTGCAAACAAGAAAGAAATAGAATGCACATAAAAGAGATGTGATGATAAACGATGTAGTGCTTCTACAAGAAGATCTCGCACCATGCATTGAATGGAAGCTAGCCAAGGTCACAGATGTTTACCCAGGGCAGATCGCAAAGTGAAAAAGGTTAGACTTTTGGTTAGTGAAAGCACTTACAATAAAAATGGTAAACTTACAAGTAAGACAACTTCCCTTGAAAGACCTATACATAAAGTTATTGTTTTGCTAGAAGCAGATTAAGGTTTCAGTTATTTGTTCACACTATGTGTCAGTTTATTTGAAGTAATGGAAATCCCACAGTGAGATTAGTGAGATTTGGTGGGAGTGTAACTGCCACATTTTAATTTTTATGTGTTTTTATATGTATTATCTCGTTTTGATGTCATTTTGTGAAGTGTCACTAGAGGGCGCAGTAGCACAGTGTAAGGTCTGTGTACACACGAGGCAAGGCTAGTCACAAAGAAGAAGCGATCTCGGCAGAAAGAGGAAAGTAACATGATTAAGTGCAGATAATTAAGTCAAAAGTTAAAGTTTAAATATATATTTAAGAAGAAAGAAGACACCTAAGTTAATCCCTCTCGTTATACAGCCAACAAGTTTTCACTGTGTATTTATTTGGATTCATGTGCAAGATGAATGCTAATAAATTCGTCAGTAGAGGAAACTACTTGTGTCTGTAGTACCTGGAGGAATTACAAAAGCAATTGAAAAAAAACTGTGGCCATGGTTCCAAACAATGAGGTAATAATATGTTTTGAATGGTTTGTCCAACCATTTGGTTTGTCTAAATAGATGAGGGGTCCAGTCCAACAAAATCAAGTGTAAGAAATAGCAGACAATGCTCTTTGGAAAAACAAGCAGGAAATTTACTTAATCATTTGCAGTAAGTGAATTGTTTGCAGGTTGAACAATGACTTATGACATTTTCTGTTCTTATCAGAAAAATGTGCCACAGCAACTGGGAAAAACTGTTAACATTTTGTAATAAATATAATTGAAATTAGCCTATGCCTATGCTGAAGAAAATTTTTATATTTATATGTCTCCCTTAAGCTCACTGCGTCAGACACTGTCAGTTTATAACTAGAAATCCAACACGGTTAGGCCAACTGGGCAACAATGACACCAGAATGTTTTTTTTTTGTTTTTTTTGTTTTTTTTTATTTCAGATAGCCAGAGTGCTTCAGGAAGCCTACCCAAGATTAAGAGAAGTGCACGGAGGATGGCTTCTTCAGAAAGCCTTAGGCAGGAAGACAATCATACAACTACAGCTTTAATCTTTCCCCTCTTATTTTCATTTGATGTGTGATATGTGAAGAATATTTCTGATTGAGTGGACAATGTGTTTTTGCAAGAAGGCTGTGGTCAGAGGAAATTAAGCCCTCTTCTGCACAGGTCAGAAGGATACAGGAAACATTAGACTTAACCCCATTACCATTTGATTCCCCTGAATTCTCAAAAATGCCCAAAAATCCATATATAAATTGCAACTAAATTATTCCCCTACCATTACTGCAAAAGCACCTTCAAGGATGTGAGTAAACTAATTCAAGTGTTGCCTCGAACATCCATAATTTATTTTATCCTTTGTATTTTTTCATCAATAGCCCGTTGAAACTGACGAGGTTACAGAGGATGAGGAGGATGTTGCTATGGTCTGTATGGTTTTTGTGTTTCATTATGACATTATAGCCCCATTTGCACACCAGTAAAAATGCCAGGTACAAAATGCCAGAGCACTCAGCAGTAACCGCAATTCACATGCATCACACCCAGAACATTTCCGGGTCTTCTCTGTTCATACTTAGTCTGGCATTTTGCTCTCTGCACTATAATTTAACAAAGTGTTGCTGCATCATTTAAGCTGAATGAGAATGGAATGTAACGAGGAAATCAAGCTGGTAATGAAGTACCAAGTGGTGATACGGCAGTTTTCTGTCTTTGTTCTCACAAACCTTCCTTCATGTTCCTGGTAATTTGCCCTGGAAATTGCCAGATCAAAAATGCAGGAAAGTCAGTTCTGGCTTTGTTCACACATGCCTCTGTTCTGGCAAAATGCAGGTAAATTCCTGGGTCAGGCTACGTGTGTGAATGGGGTTTATGTCTTTAGTTTACAAAGTGTGCCAAGAAAAAGGTACTTATTATACTTATTTTCCACCATAATTTGCAAAGAAATTCTTTAAAAAATCAGACAATGTGATTTTCTGGATTTTTTTTTCTCATTTTGTCTCTCATAGTTGAAGTGAACCTATGATGAAAATTACAGGCCTCTCTCATCTTTTTAAGTGGGAGAAATTGCACAATTGGTGGCTGACTAAATACTTTTTTTGCCCCACTGTATATCTTTTAAGTGTTACCAACAGCATTTTGTCCTTCAATTTTATTTTGAAATATAATTCTTATGCAGCTGCTGGGTAATTATTCTGTAATTTGGTGTTTTTTCTAAAATGTGATTGAATGTGATGTCATGACGCTTCTGTTGCTTATGCAGTGTGCTGTTTCTGCGTCCTCAGCCTATCGGAGACTATCGGAGGAACCTTCAAAACAGACCCTGTGTCGAAAATCCGGTCTGCTCCTGTGTTTCTGTGCTGTCTTCCCCCTCCCTTCTGTGTCTGTACCTGGAGCTGGGCGGAGACTCTGGGACCACCCACTACACACCTGCAGCTGATCAAGCAATCATGCCTTCTCCTCTGGAGTACAAAGGGATAGAGGATCCGACACACATTGCCAGATTGTCCATGTATCTTCTGTGGTAGTTTTGCTTGGCTCAGTCTCGTTTTTTGGCTATGCTCTCAGTATTCAGTTTGGAGCAGAGTTCCATATTTGGAATTCCGACCACGAGTATCATAGCAACCAAAGAGCCAATCTGGAGTGATGCTGTTGAAGGTATTAATGTTCATATCTTGTTTTACAGACAAAATAGTGAAATAAAATCCCCAGGATCATGTAGAGCAGGTTAATACGAACATTTAAGACCAAAATGACGCGTCTGACAGCAGCAGGTACAGAGAGAGGGACACAGTTTTTCAATAGAAAGTGAATTGCAGCCAGAGTCAGAAGTGCTCCCATGATCACTTCCTATTTGGAACACGGCGACTAACAGGTTAGCTATGTTCATTTATATATACAGCCTGTGCTCACTAGCAATGCTCCGACAGTTTTAAAGCGGTGGTGCGGGTGTAGCTGTTTGTAGCAGCAGACACAGCTTGGCCTCCCTCTCTAAACGTGCACATAGTGAAGGAGGAAGTGACACTCACTGAGGAATGGATGACATTTGAGGCATGATTTAGGTGTGTCTCGCCCTTCACTCGGGTGCTGTCAAAAGTATTGATACCCAATACTTCAACAAAAGTTACGACTGCTGCTGGGTCCAAGGACAAAACAGCAGAAAAAAAACTGACTCACTGAACAGCGCCACAATGAACAATGCCACGTTTTGGTTTCTGGCCTGTGCAGAGCTGGGCCTGTTCCTGCTCACTTGGGGCCAAAGCAATGCCTCAGGCCCTGAGCAGCTTGTGTGAAGAGGCATTTACTCTAATCGCTCACAAACTGTAAACAGAGTGTCGTATTCGTATGTAAATGTAAAGAAGCGCCTCACGGGTGAGTCACAGGTGAGATGATTTGATTGAAGATTTGAAGATGATTTCACAGACCCGGCGCCACCGCACTGACCCGTCCGCTCACGAGCCCGTCACACATCTGTTTGAAATGCACATTTTAAAATATCTGCGATCATCTGTGGAAAGAAACTGGCAGAGGCGGGGCCAGGGCGAGGTCACCTGACAGGACACTCGCTGTTACTATGACAACTATGTGACCGTCGCTTTGACAACTATGTGGCACGCACCAGCGACACCCGGGAGGAGGAGGAGGAGGAGGAGGAGAGGAGGAAGAGGAGAAGGAGGAGGAAGACTCCAGTGGAATGTTCTTTCATAAAGTCCTTGTGACTTTCACCACATTAAAGGACACACACTGTATTACCTCTTAAATGAGTTTATATCACTCATTTAATTTTGTCCACTATTATCATTCAAAACATTTCTTACACCTGTGTCACTGTCGTGGTGTCTAACTCATGTATTTTGAGTCTCATATGCCATCACACACACACACACACACACACCTGTTAGACACAATATGAAATACTTTTTTACTTGCACCTTGATCCAATGTTTACAGAGTAAATCTCAAACTCTCTGAAATGACTTCTCAGTACTTTCACTCACACACACACACACACATTCAGCGGATCAGACTAAACTCACCTGATCTTTTCCGACTTCTTGAGGGCACTCTCCTTTTTTTTCCTGAACATCCTGGTGGTTGCAGTGGGCCACAGAGATCCCACTCAGACGTGTCCTCTGCTCTGCTGTTGTCTCTCGGAGCTGTCCCCGTCTCTCTGTGTGGGACCGGGTTTAACGCAGGGACAGAGTTAGCTGCTCCTCCCAGACAGGTTAACTGGGTGAAACCGCCCAGACACCCGCGGGACCGGCCGGACCTGTTCCCTCCACTCTCTCACCTGTTACTTTTATCAAGATGAACAGAACTCACGGTGCACTTGGTGCTTCTGTGAGATGTGAGCAGCAAAGGTTTGGGAGCAGTTTTGGTGTTTGAAGTCATGATCCACACGTCCTCTGGAACTGCCAAACACATCAGAGTTAAACACATTTCATTTATTTAAACAGAGAGAGCCACATGAGAGCCACACGAGAGCCACACTCTCTTTAGACAATCCAGATCTTAGATTAAAAGTTCAACAGGTGAGTTACTGAGTCAGTCTGTTGTCGTAGTCCCATAAATACATTTATACAGTGTTGTTCTCCTGACAGATGCGATTATTATTATTATTATTATTATTATTATTATTAGATGTAGTAGTAGTATTAGTAGTAGCTGTAGTAGTAGTAGATAGTATGATTCAATGGGAGATGCAGTATAGGGTCTAGTTAAACTGCTTCTACTCTGCAGTGACAGTAACTGAGGGACACACAGAGGGTTGCAGCAGTAACTCAGACCAGCGCATACAGTTGTGTCTTTGAGCAAGACACTCCCTCAGTCTTGTACAGTGGTGATCGTGTGAATGGAGATGGTCAGTGTAGTTGAGCAGACTGACAGTTTCATCAGTCTGCTCAACTGATGACTCTGACGCATCTGATTAACGTCTTAATAAACGCCATTTTGTGTTTTTACTGTTGAGCTGACTTCACAGAGCAGTGAGCCCCCCTCAGAGTGTGGCTCTTACAAATACACACACGTGTACATGTGCGATACACACACGTGTACATATGCGATACACACACGTGTACATATGCGATACACACGTGTACATATGCGATACATGTATCACATGTGTACACAGTCAACACTGGCCTGGACCTCACCTGCAATGGTGCCTCCCTCTCAGTGGGACCACGCTCTCAGTGAGCACACACAAGATTCGAGTTCTGAGAGGGACATTTTCAGGGGACAAAGAACAAGGGACTGTGCTTTAAATGTAGAACATTAGTCACTGTGGAACATGAGCAGAACGTTCTAGAATATGAGCATAACACTGTAGACCATCAGAATGCTGTAGAACATGAGCAGAGCAATTGTACATCTGCGAACTAAAACAATGTCGCCAAACTTCAGATGGACCCTTGAACATTTCTTTTTTTTTTACATTTTGGAGTAATTCTTGGTTAATTCATAATTGTACCTTGCAGCAAAAATTAAAAAGCATAGTACATTTAAACTCCACACAGCCAAGAAAAGCCAAAAATCTTTTCTGCAACTGGAAAATAAGGCTGAAAATAACAATTATGTCTTTTTTGAGTTTGTAAAGTTAAAGAGGCTTCAGTTCATAGAGACATGATGGGCCGCTCTCTTCAGTCTCTCCGGTCCCCGTCTTGTCCCACATTGCCTCTGTTGCCCCATTTAACAGACTTTAAAATCAGCAAAAATGTTTGATCTATGATGTAATTCGATGGTGTGGAAGTCTGAAGCGAGTGTACTGAATATTTAAGCGTTTTGGTAGTACATGTGGGGACAAAAACATGATGCAACAAGAGTCACACATGGCTAACCTGCTAGCTGCTGCGTTACAAATAGGAACTGAGCATGGGACGCTTCTGGGCAACAAGAGTCACACATGGCTAACCTGCTAGCTGCTGCGTTACAAATAGGAACTGAGCATGGGCACGCTTCTGGCTCCATCGACTCTGGCTCCAGTTCACTTCCTATTGAAAAACCGTCGCCCCTCTCTCTGTAACTGCTGCTGTCAAACTCGTCACTTTTGTCTTAAAATGTCCGTATTAACCCACTCTACATGATCCTGGGGCTTTTATTTAGCAACAGGTTTGATTGACAGCGTTACTAAGTGCCCGCTTCCTGCTAAACCAGCGGTGCGGACAGGAAGGGGCGTTGCCTCGCTCCGGATTGGCTCTTTGGTTGCTATGATACTCGTGGTCGGAATTCCAAATATGGAACTCGACTCCAAATTCGCCGCTACAACTGCTCTAGCCTCGATGAGCTTCATTTGACTGGAGCCGAACGCTGTGGGTGACTCACTCCACTTCTTTTTCAGTCTATGACACAAACACAAAGTAGGTCCTGCGGGGGGCGTCCTGGAACATGTGTTTTAATGAGCTCCTCCAGATGTCTGCCCGGGCTAAAGCCGGAGCTACTTCATTAATCAACTGCGTTTCAGAGCGTCATAAATGCTAATCCTAATTTAGCGCACACACTCGCTAATCTCACTTTATCACCGTAATCCCCAGTGACCTCCACTTCTGTGGCCCATCAGCTCGCACTCTCTCTGACTAAGATGTGTTCAAAGATATTTCTGTTTTAAATGAAGCTCAGTGTGTTACAAGTCTCATCTCACTTTACTACTTTCACTTTGTTATGTTCCAGTACTGCAGTGTGAAAATATTGCAGTAAAATTACGATTGTTTTGCTCATATTCTGACCCGTCTGTGGTTGGAGTAAATATACACAGCACTGGTTCTAAGGCTGGATATTCAAAACTGACGTCATCATAATAAAAAACTCTGAAAAACTTTGTAGCTGTACCTTTTTAACACAAAGTGGCAGTAGTAGTAGTTGTAGTAGTAGCAGTATTAGTAGTAATAGTAGTAGTAGTGTTAATTTCGTGTTATACTACTGATAAACTCAAGATAATTAAAAACTTTGTATGTATGACTTGTTCAAATTGTTTCGTTACTACTTTAAGTATCAGTACCGGACTTAAAATGGTAAATGGTCACATTTATATATTCACACACACATTCACACACCAGTGCACACAGACACCGGGGGCGAGGTGGGTTAAGTGTCTTGCCCAAGGACACAATGACAGCATTCATGGCAAGTTATTTTCTACATGTTATGTCTCCAAACCTCATTTGACTAAATACACACCACAGTGTCTTCTACTGCAAACCTCAGTGTCGCAGTTTAAATGGTATAAATGTACAAGTACGAGCAACATTTAGAGTACAAGACAACGATAAAACAAGAGGAACAAAATCCACGGTAAGAAAATACCCCCCACTGTAAGAAAATACTCCGCCAGTAGAATCCAGATGCCGCCATGTAACCTCTGCCTCTGCCTGTGTCACACCTGCAGTCAAGATCCCTCCTTACGTCTCACGTGACCCCCCCACTGTCCCCGTGTGTCATGTGAGTCCCCCGCTGGCCACTGTGTTAATGCCATTTCACTGGTGAGAGTCAGGACCCCAGTGTGAGGCCAGCGCCAATACAGCCCCAAACAAACAAACACAACATGGAACAATGACCTACGCTGCTATGAACTCTGGGAGTTTTTCAAATCACTTGAGCGGCATCTTTCATCATGAACTATTACAAACAAGCTACTCTGCCACATGTGAGGCACATGTGACCCATCTCACACTCTGAGGACCTCAGAGACTGGCCTCCTGCTGGTGCCCAGAGCCAGGACTAAACCAGGACTAAACCAGGACTAAATCAGGACTAAACCGGGACTAAAAACCAGGACTAAAAAACAGGACTAAACCAGAACTAAATATGGACTAAATCAGGATTAAACCAGGACTACACTAGGACTAAGCATGGACTAAACATGGACTAAACCAGGTCTAAACCAGGAGTAAACCAGGTTTAAACGGTTCTGTTCAGCTGCATGAGACTGAAAGGGTTTTATTCTGCCTCTTCTCTTTTAATGTTCATTTTATGATGATTATTAATGTTTTGATTTGTTGTATTGTGATTTTAATGTCTTTCTTATTCTGTAAAGCTCTTTGAATTACTTTGTGTACAAATGGTGCTGTACAAATAAACTTGTCTTGCTTACAATTAAATAAACCACAGCCGGATCACCATCACATACAAACAAATTCACCATTTATGTGTCTTTAAAATGCTAGAATGCTTTTCAGGATTCTTATTCACAGGTCGACAGAGCTTAATATATGAGACCACTGCTGCTGCTTGGCTAAATGTCAATCCCTGCAAATAACAAAATAATTAAAAATATGAAATCAGTTGTAAACACAGGGGCCGATCAAACATTAGGCTGTGTTCATTTACAGTCCTTCATAAATAAAACAAACACCATATATAAACAAGCTCTTAGTCTCCAATAGCTCTACATTATATTTTATGATAAGTGTTGATACCTGGTTCATGAAAACAGCCCAGACTGGACCCTAGATGCCCCTCCTCTGCCCTGAACCTGTTCTGTGGACCCGGATCCTCCCCTGGATGACCCCTCCCCTGTCCTGGATGGGCTCCCCTCTGTCCTTTAGTCTTGAGTGGCTCTGGCCCTACGGTCTTGAACGTTATCTGCAAATGGATGCACATTAGTCCTGGACACATCTGCAGCTGCCCGTCCTCGTTCAGTCCTGGCTAGGTCCTGGTTTAGTCCTGGTTTAGTCCTGGTTAAACCCTGGTTTAGTCCTGGTTTAGTCCTGGTTAATTCCTGGTTTGGTCCTGGTTTAGTCCTGGTTAATTCCTGGTTTGGTCCTGGTTTAGTCCTGGTTAATTCCTGGTTTGGTCCTGGTTTAGTCCTGGTTAATTCCTGGTTTGGTCCTGGTTTAGTCCTGGTTAATTCCTGGTTTGGTCCTGGTTTAGTTCTGGTTCAGTCCTGGTTTAGTCCTGGTTTAGTCCTAGTTTAGTCCATGTCAGTAAATCTCTCCTTCACTGTGGTTCTCCTTGAGGCCTCTCTTCCCACTGAGTTGTTTCTGCAGGAGGAGGGTCTGAGGACAGGATTATTTAGAATTATTTAAGATATCTTTTAAATGAAACTGAATGAACTGAACAATCCCATTTGAGCATTGAGCAGAAAGACCAGGGGCATTGACAGGGAGGAGAAAGGGTCTGTGAGAATTGGGCCTACTTCCTATATAGAGATAAACCAATATTCGGGGCCGATATTTGGCCTTTTTAGCATATCAGTCATCGGCCTTAAATCTCCAGCACAGGCCGATACTGTGTTTTGGTCGATTTGTTGCCTAAAAATCCACATAAAGCTTTATATTAAGACTTTAATACAAAGAGATAGCTGCACAAAACGTAACCACACAGCTCTCTTAAAGGTTTAGGGGAAAGTTTGTAGTAAATTTAATTAGGGAAGATTATCAAAATGTGTCTAAAATATTTGGCCCCATTGCTCTGGATTCTAAACAATCGGTATTGGCATTGTCTACGAAAAAAAACATATTGATCAATCTTTATTCCTTTTAATTTATATTAGAATGGGGCCCATGTGCGGTTTCTTGCCCCAGACCCCCAAATATCTGCCGACGGGCCTGAGAAACACTATCAGCATCCAAAAGAAAGAGAGAGAAAAAAAAACTGGACCACTCTAAATACTAAAAGACTTGTGTGTAGCATCCACTATGCATCCATCAGTGTTACCCACCCCTCAGTTTGAGAAACACTCGACTTGATGAGACGGAGGAAGGCTGTTCGCAGTCACCACCTCCTCCCACTGCTCAGGACCAAAGCAATACATTTACAAAAACTAGCTTAGCGCAGGCCTGTTGATTTCGCCGTGACCGCCCATCTCTCTGTATGTTTCATGTGTGTCGTATGTTATAAATTCTCTGGCTCTGATCCGGTCCAATGGGCGTGTAAACTGACAGTTACTCTGATTAGACTGTATGGAGTTATAGAGTTGGCGCTGCAGCATCTCCGTACACATTGCAAACAAACATAACGAGCGTTATTACCTTGAAGTTACATAGACCTCCTCCTTCCATCTGAAATGATTGCATCAGGTTCCAGACAGCTGTAAACCGACCTGTTCTTGCGTCAGACGTACAGCACCTCTTTTCTTATTACTCTTGGCTCTTAGCCCATTTCCTCCTGCTTTTGATTGGTGAATAATCCGGTTGGTGGAGATTGCTCTGAGGTCTCTGTTCTCCATTGTTTTGGCAGTGGTCGTCCCACTGAGCTCTCCAACAACGTTGGTGTTGTGGAGTGCTTCGCCCTTTGGTTCCTGTCTTTGCCTCTCCTCTTCGTGATGATTGCTCTATTTGTGCTTCAGGAGCTGCTGTTCCTCCACTGTCTTGGCTTCGTCTTCACTGGCTTTTAGCGCTCTCTCTGTCTTTCTTTCTCTCTCACTCCACATTTCTTCTTTGCCCTTTTCCTCTGCCTGTCCATCACTCTGACTGCAGGGTTCCCTTCGTACTGGGACGTAATGTTTGAATTTTTTTTTTTTTTTTATTTATGTTGTTCTGTCCTTACTTGAGAGCTACGTGACACATCAAGATCACTCCTGTCTCATTTTATTTGTGTTTTAATGAAATAAATGTTGTTTTCAGTCTCTGCAATGGTATCGGTTAACAGGGCCGTCGACAGAAATTTAGGGGCCCTGGGCAGGAAAAGTCAAATGGGCCCCTCTCTCATATAAATTACTAAAATAGAGGGCCCCACTTAGAGCCATAGAATCGTAATCAGTATCAGAACTGAAGATCCATGCATCCCTACATAGGAATAGGTTTCATTCACATTTGAGAATTTATGATGGAGAGTAGGAGCCTATGTAAATCTGTTTTGGAAAGAAATACACACATATAGATCTAAAAATCTAAAAACCTTATCGATACTTTTTAGGGATCAACTCCACAAACTCCACAAACATAGTAATCTTAAGGCTTAAAGTCCTTTCAGCTGACAATGATTACGTCCTTAGGATTGTGTAACGGCATCAGTTTCTGAAGATACTGTGAAAGACAAGATTTCACTGTTTTACTGGTCCAGTAATTTGAGATATTAACCAAACTATAGACAATTATAGCTCGTCTAGACTTTTTTTTTTTTCTTTTTTTAGCCATAAAAATCATGTTAAAGGAGGTATCAGCATGTACTTTTGCCTTTTTTCACACAACTACCTCTATTTTACATATCCATCCTTATTTTTCCTTAGATGCATGAAATAAGTGTGTAATACCAGTTTAAGTAGAAGAAAAATAAATGTACTTTTGAGTAACTTTTATGCAAGCAAACAATGAAAAAACGATCTGGCCAACTCAGAAACACTTTAAATGACATATTTGAACAATAATCAACATTTATACAAGAGATTATGTATATTGTACTGAGGGTTAGGTTTTTACAGCCCTTCCTATAAAAAAATGTCAGCCGTTTATGCACCTTGCATGATTTTGATATTTTTTGGAATGTCTATTAAGAGAGCTCTGTGTCACATTTAGTGCAGTTAGCTCTTTGTATGAAAGTGTTCAAATAAAGCTTTGTGTGTATGTTCTAGGCAGCAAATCAAAACATCCCAGTCAAACTTAATCGTCCAATCAGATCTGTTTATTTCAGTGATGCCTGTGAAACAAATGAGCTCATTGGTCACCTATGATTTACAAATAAAATCACAATTTCCCTCACCTCAGATTAACACAGTTCAGGCTTGGCTCACTGATTCTAGAGAAATCCGCTATGTTTTTCAGCCCTTCGTGATATTTTTTTTCCTTTATTATGTCCAATACAGATAGACCATGCCTGTCCCTGATTGGATAATCCACCTGTCAATCACACCCATCTGAAAACAGGCAGATTCACTGGTGACCAGACTGGCATCTTCGTAAAGCGTTGAAGACGTGTGTGTTCTGAATCCAGGTAACAAAACTGGGACTAAACGTGAACCTAATCTGAGACCAAACAAAACCAGGACAAGTGTGAGTATAGCCTAAGTTAGAAGCAAAGTTGAGAATTCCTTATTCAGCCCCACCTACTTTTGTCGCTAAACTCTTCAAACTGTGCTCTTTGTGGTGGCTCTTCGGGTTAAGAAGGAATCCCATTCGTTTCAGTGACATATTCGGGAAAATCAAAATCAGTCAAAAACCTGGAAGAAGTAGTGTTGATTTGTGTAAAACCTTTTATGTTCATGTGGCCAACAAGTCAACACCTCACGATTATCTGGAGACTTTAAAACGGCTCTGGAGTCCCTATAGATCAGCAGCCCCCTGCAAAATAATACAACCCGAATGACGATGGCGGCACCCATGGCAACTTCCGGAATAAGGTGAATACAAGTTTTAGACGTAGGGATACAGGGTCATGTTTTGTTGTGAGATCTAAACAGGTTAGCAACGTCACATAGGACAAAATGCAAAATGCGCGCTATTAAAATCTTTTTTAATCTTTTGATCCATGAGTGAAAATAGTTTTGCTAAAACGTTCAGTTACCATTTCCGTCTCACAGACCCTGATGCACGAGATCAGGCAGCGATAGCGGGAGCTCGGGCTGATCTGGCGCCGTCCTGGGGCGATCGTTCCCTGTCTTATCGTTTTGTCGTTTCTTCTAAAGTAGCATTAGGTGGGCGATAGGGGGATTAGACCTCGGTCCTGCCTCACGACTCTTTAATTAACGGGCCTAAAGTAAACGCTCGGCTCCCTTTAATTGGATCAGAGGAGAGATCTGCTATCAGCTAACTAGCTTCCTCATACATATACTCACGCTACGGCCTGAAGGTGGGTGCAGGGTGATTTGTGAAGTAAGGGGAGCTCTGCCCGTGGGTCCATATAAAAAACATTTCAAAACAAACTAAAGACAAACACAGCAAGAATAATCATCTATAGCCCATATAAGCTGTTCCTTCAGTTCCTCCAGAGATCAGACGTGTACCTGACAGTAGAGAAAGGCCGATAAACTTGCTTTAAATCCTGTCTTGGCCGTTCTGTGGTCTAAAAAATACACACAAAGCTTTATTTGAACATTTAAATGCAAAGAGATAACAGCTCAAACACTGCTCTGTTGAAGGCTTGTGGTAAAAAGGAACTGTAGGCGAGTTTGTTGTGAATTCAAAGCCAAAACCTGTTTAAATCACATGACCACTCGGAGGAGAAGTGCTAGCAAGCAGTCCAAACCGTCCAGTACTAAACAAACTAAACCTTGGTCTGAAAAAAACCCACCAATGGCAATCATTACTGGTGTTTTTATTGCTCAAAAATACCTTGACAAACATGCATTCTTACTGTGAACGGGCTCGCCTACCCACAGATCTGACTTGTAATTTGGCCTGGTGGTGCACCTCCTTTCCCAATAGAGGTAGACATGTTTAACGCTGTGCTATGAAATATTCTTACATAATTTGACAAAAATCATCAAAATCGGCCCTACATATCAGCCATCGGTTTCTCCATATTCTAAATAATCGGTATCGGCCATGAAAGAATCCGTATTTCTGCTCAGGCGTTATTAAAACTTTTATAATTTCATTTTGCGAGTCCTCAGGTCGCTTCATACATTTGCATTCAAAGTTTCTGATCACAGCGTTCAGCGTGGGACTTTCATCATTACACGCAACCTGCAGCTTCCTCAATTTACTCTTACTGTGACTGCACCACAGGGGGGCAGTATAGAGCGGTGTGCACTAAGCTTTTAATCATAGACTGTGTATGTAAATGGACATAGCTAACCTGCTAGCCGCCGCGTTCCAAATAGGAAGTGAGCTCCATCGACTCCATCAACTCCGACTCACTTTCTACTGACTTGTCATTTTGGTCTAAAATGTTCATATTAACCCACTCTACATGATCCTGGTCTTTATATTTTGCAATTTTGTCCATAAATCAAGATATGAACATTAATAACAAACGAATCAGGCACCTTCTTTCCCTGAGGTCACTCCCGCTAGTGTTAGTAACCAGTTTGATTGACAGCGTTGCTAAGAGCTCGTTCCCTGCTAAACCAGCGGTGTGAGCACGAAGGAGCGTTACCTTCAACAGCCTGGCTTCGGATTGGCTCTTTGGTTGCTATGATACTCGTGGTCGTAATTCTAACTATGGAACTCGGCTCCAGATTAGCCCCTATAACTGCTCTAGCCTCGATGAGCTTCACACGATCATCTGATATTTCTATGCTGCTTCTGGATCAATCTTTTCCCAGTCCACAAACTGTCCGTATTTCATCCCGGAGCTGGAGCAGATCTCCCAGTTGGCCAGGGGCGTTACCTTCAACAGCTTCACTTCAGATTGGCTCTTTGGTTGCTATGACACTCACGGTCAGACTGATCTAAATGTAAATTGTACTTTGGGAAGGGCTTGGACTCAGACAGTATGTAAATTGTACTTTGGGAAGGGCTTGGACCTCAGACAGTATTTAAGTGTTCTTACCACATTGCTCTGGACCCACTGCAGCAGAAACTCTGTGTGTCAGTAGTGGGACCATTTATTTACCAGTGCAAACATAATAAACCAACATAGACAGTCTTCTTGTATGTTTTGGTTTTATTTTACAGATAATTTCCATGACACTTTTATTGAAAACTGCCTCACAGTTGTTTGTCTGTTTTATTCATAAAATGTAATGTAATATTGTTCACAAACGTTAATTATTTAGAACAGTTAATTATGTATAACGGCTAAAGCGGATCTAATTGTTAAAGATTGCTCTGTCACGCCAACAGCCTTATGGTCTGCAGCATTATAAGCCTCAAAGCTCCAGTTCAGGATTTCAGCACCACGGACAGCACCACGACGCTGCCGTAAACCCCTGCCCAAAACACTGTAGAAATGCCCAGCATTTACAGGGAAAGAATTATGCAAGGCAAGTTTATGTTTACAGCATGATTCCTACACAAAGTAATTTATATTTAAATCAAACTTTGCTATTAGCCAACTAGTGATACTGTCTACTAAAATGTACTGTGAGAAATGCAAATTTAGTGTTATAGTTTCCAGTTATAAAGTAATAAAACTATTAGTGGTTTTCAGATGTGATGATGTCATACTCCCAGATGGGGGCAAGAGCATAGACTGTATATATAAATGGACGTAGCTAACATGCATAGATACTACTGTACTACTACAATACTACTGTGTGTACTACTACATCTACTAGGCTTTTTCTACTACTACTACATCTACCACCACTAGGCTTCTATGATGACTACTGTTACTGTTACTGTTACTATTAC
>JACM01043508.1:0-24481 GCA_000787095.1 Periophthalmodon schlosseri | reverse complement strand
AAGGTGCTGTACCAGATTTTTATTGTCCTAAAAACGTAAAAAAGAAAAAAAAATAGTTAATCTGAAAGAGTTCTTTCTCACTTTCCTTATGCATTCCTAGTATCCAAATTATTTACAGCTACATATATGGTAAGTATGCGTTTCTCAACTTTGGCAGGCCAGAGCAAAGTTTTGCTGCGGTACTAACAACAACTAGCCTGCTAACAGCGCTACTTCCTGGTTCACAGGCTGTAAAAATTCTTTATAATTAGATGCAGACAGCACACCATGGTCTTAGTTTGATCATACAGCTGTACTGGGGCAAAACAGATTTTATTTTATTACATAAAAATCTGGCACAGCCCCTTTAACTGAAGGAACATTCAAAAAGAACTGTTTTACAACTATGCATACTAGTTTGATCCTAATTAGTCACTGCAATGAGTTTATTAAGTGCTTTTCACAACTCTCTGAGACCAGTGCAGAGTTTTGCTGTGATGGTAAAGTTAACAACAACTAGCATGCTTACACGCACAATGCTTTGTAAGCAGACAGTACACAGCAGACTTACCCTGGGCTTATTTTGAGCTGCTTCTACAATATACCAGTACTAGGGCAGGGCAAATTTTGTTGAAATACATGGGAAAAAAATCGGATACAGACCCTTTAAGTCTGGGGGCATTTTCAATCAACCAGATTTGATCACATTTGACCCCAAACCGGTTCAATTTAATCTACTTTAGAGATACATTTCTTAAGGTTTCTTTGGCCTTGTACCTGTATTGTTATTCAAGCTGACAAAGCCTTTGCTGGATGCTGACCACATTAATAATTTGTATGTAGTGTGAAGTAGGTGGCACAAAAAAATGCTGTTTGTCTAAATGGTGTCTGCCACCTTACAGTTCAGCAGCAGACCAACGCAAACACTCACACCACCTGTTTGATGCAGATTAGGCAGCCATGCAAATCCGCCAATGACAAAGGGTTTCCAAATAGAGATGAAATAGCATTTGACTGCTCTCATCATAACAGAACTGCTTTCAATACATTTAATGTTATTACAGTCGTATTATACCATTATTTCAATCAGTTGTATACAAATCACCGCATATTTAACAAATCTACTTATTTTGTATGCATTGGTGTTGTAATTGTAAGAGACACAGAGTTGTAAGAAACACTTTTAATAGTAATTTTGAACAGTTATTCATATTTCACAGTTTGTTCAAAGACAAGGCACAAAGGCAAAATAACGTACATTAATGTAACCTCCTACAAATAATGTTTTTAGCACTGGCTCTACAATTACTGGATGCCATAGTTCAGTAGAGTATTCAGTCATTAGTATTAATAGGACATTATTTCTGGTACACAGTCAGAATGTTAGCATTATTTTACAAAAAATGATATGTCATAAAATTACCTAATCTTTATGCTTCACATTGTATACATTTTGATGGTGATGTAATTTGATGACAGATGTACATATTACATATTAGTCCGATTCAATCAAATCTATTTCATCTCATGCTGTGGGCTTGATGTTGGATGTGACATACTGGTCTTCATTTCTGCACTGTACTCTCTCTTCCTGTGTCTCCCTCTCTCCATTTGTGGAGTGGTGGACTGTGAAGTCTGGTGCTGGTTTGTTTTGTGCCTCATTTTTGCTACAATTTGAATTATAACATTTGATAATGTAGCTCTGTGTCTACAACACTGCTCCTTCTATATCTGCAGATGACTCCAACTGGTTTCCCAAAGAAAATATGTTCAGCTTTCAGACTGCCACCACAACGATGCAGGCGTAAGTATGCAATCTTTAATCCAGCATATCATTTACATATAGACACGATGTGCACAGATAAAATGTCAGATTCCTGTGTTGTCAGCATTGCTAAATGGGCCATGCCTATGTTTGTGCATGTTTTAGGCCATTAGGTACAAACTGCATGCCTCACATAACTGCCAACTATTTCTTCAATACAGGTGGCTATTGATTTTCATTCGAGTTAGCCATAAAAGTCAGCATGTGGACCGCCTAAGGAAGGCAATCTATCACACTGATAACTTGGTCAATTGATTTTTTTTTCTTTTCCAATGTAAATGTGTACTTGTTGTTGTTGATGCATAATACTGTCACTCTTAAAACTTCAAAGCAAGCTCCTCACATCTGCATTGCACATTAAATGTACTTGTATCTGCTTTTTACTATAAAATGCTGCATGTAATGTAAATGCACTGTTTTGGTATTTTTTTTAACATAAAGCCTTCGCCCAGTCTTTGCTATAATAATTTCCTTCTGTTCATGTCTACAAAGCTTCTGCGGCTCTCCCAGTTTTATAACATGCTCAATCTTAATCTTTATCTTAAAAATTCTTTTCAATAGCTAAAAGTACTCTTTTTCTTTTCTTTTTCCATGGTGATTGATCTTTGGCTCTCTCAAACAGGATCACGTAAGTAAATGCTCTTCTGGCTTTATTCTCCCTTCTACTTTTATTAATAACCATTATGAACAAGGCGACTTACAGACATTTGTCTACAAGTTATTCTGGGACAAGGGTTCACATTTTGCTATGGCAGAGTAAGATATGGGCCTATTATTATTACTACTACTACTACTACTACTGCTAGAAAACCCTTGCAGGATTCAATACATCCTGCTCTCCGGACAGAGGGAGCAGCAGCACTCTGGGCACCATGTTGTTTCACTAATCCATGTGACTCTCCTCCACCATCACAGCTCATTAACACTGCCTGTGTGCTGGCTGACTTCATTGTTTGGACAGGACTCTGCTGACTGGCTCAAGAGAAATAAACCAAGAAGAACACATATTTATAGTGCTAACATGTCACATATAATGGATTCTTGTGAGATTGAAGAAAGTTTGAGAAAGACAACTGATTAAGGGGCTCCACTGCAGTTTGTTTGGCCTATAGCTTGATAGACAAATAACAGAAAAAATATGAATTATCTAATAATAAATAAATAAATATAAGATTGTAAGTCATATATAAGTCATTGTATAGTCATGGCCCACTCATTTTGTCCATCCCAGCATCTGTTAAAAATGTATCTTATACATATAACTTTGAAATTATTAACATATAAATCCAAAGCTTCGGCTAAGAGGGTGAGAGGAAGGCCTCCTCCTCCTCCTCAGCATCTGCTCCATATGTGTGAACAGTGTGGGGCTACAGACTCCAGTGGGAATATGGATCAGAACTTCATCAATATAACACATCTCCACGCAAATACTTTTACATAATCGTTTTTGCAATGCTATAGCTGTGCCTGCTTTAAGATCTGAAATTGATGATTAGATTAGGCCATTGTGTTCCCACCTATACAGTAATAAAACTATATATCTATAACTTCATATTTGAACAGCTTGAGCAGTTCATTTGTGAAGGACATTGAGTTTTCGGTGACAAGTAGTCCTGTGGTAGACGAAGAAACAACACGAGCGAAGTGATGCTTTTCACACTTTGCAAAAGTCTCAGAGATTGTGCTTGCATTTGAAGAAGCATCAAACTGGGTTAGCCAAAGTATTTTTCTTAGTTGAAAAGGACTTATAAGGAATTATAAACACACTTACAATTGCATAAGCCCGAGCCTGTATGAATGGTAGTCACATATACCCTTTAAGAAGTGTCTCAAGTGGAACATTTGCAAAGGCAGTTGAGGTCAGGAGATTTGGAGGATGAATTTGGATGTCACACAGACTTGAGTCCTTTTGTTGCATGGTGACTAGACAATAAGACCTGAGCTACCAGCGATGTGAGCGGTCCAAACACTGTACTATAGGCCTGCAGCAGTCTGTCGCCACAGCCAAATAAAGCCTGCAGCTGTGCCCCTCTGTCCAGACACTCATCCCTTTAACATCCCCTTTAACAGTGAGCCCGGCCTGGCAGCTCCAGTGTGAGGCCTGACACCTGGCAGCTCCAGTGTGAGGCCTGACACCTCTGAGTGGAGATTTGTGTGGAGAGGAGCAGGAGGCACGGCTCTGCTCCCTGCCTCGCTGCTTACTGCTCACTCCTGTTACTGCTTTCTTACCACTGTGTGTAATTTTACTAAGCCAGAGTCGTACGCTTCACTCAAAGGTCTGAGTTCACAGTTGCCAGCTTTCAGAAAAAAATAGGGGATTTGATTTAGCCCTACTAAAGCTCAACTTGACTCACGGGCCATGTTTACTGGCACTGACACAACATTTTCACCTTAGAGAGGAAATATGCATATGCTAGTCACATTCACACTTACTCATTGCTAGTGGTTTTATCCACGCCCTTGTGCAAGACACTTTGATCAACTTGCCTGCATTAGTGTGATTACATGATTTTACAGTGTTTAGAGAAGCTGTTGGCACAGAGTATCAGCTATCAGTCTGGCCCGAGTTAAATACCCTCTACCCGCTTTGCTTACTGGCATTCTTGTTTAAAGCACCCATTTAGCCTGTATTGTGTCACTGGTTGTGCAGATGGCGTGGTTGTGACTAGGGTTGTGCAACTAATCAAGTTTGAATCAAAACAAGATTTAATCTTCTAAAATGGTCAGTGAGCAGCTGGGGGCTTTTTAATTGAGCGGTCTAAAGTCAATGCTCTGTCAGTAAGGATAGAGCAGAATTCAGACTTATTTTTTGCGTTAAATGCTACTAACAGACTAACTGTCTGTCTTGTTAATGAAATGAACTGTAAAAATAAAATGTAATCAGAAACTGTAACTGATTATTATGCGTTTATTTATTTTGTTTTTATTTATTTTGGCTGATGGCACAGAATGCCAACCAAATGTCTATTAGTCCGTTCACGATAAAAGGCAAAAATTTGCTTTTTTAAAATTTAAAGTGAATAAATAATGCAGTGCAAGGAGTTTCCAATCTATTCTTGCTAAGACCAATGAGATTTAAACCAATGAAATCTAACTCCGTAATAAGTATTATAAAGAATATGTTTTATTGACAAAGCTATAAAAGTCTAAACTTTGCTCGGTCAAAACACCCAGGAGACAGTGTAGCACTCTGGGCAGTGACATCAGAGGAGTGAGACATTAGAGAAAGGAGACAGTAGCAGAGTGAGGCAATAGAGTGAGGCAGTAGCAGAATGAGGCAGTAGAGGAGTGAGACAGTAGAGGAGTGAGGCATTTGCTGAGTCAGACAGTATAGGAGTGAGGCTGTGGAGAAATGAAGAATTCTTCACTAACTTCACGTGCCTCAGCACCATGGTGTGCGGTGTAGGCGGTATAGCATATACTGTAGGTCCATAATAATACATGTAAATTGGGGTTATGCTTGAAAAATAGCCAAAAACAACAGCCAGGCATGAGTGACAGACACGCGTGTTCACACGTCAGTAAAAGTCACTTACTATGGGTATGTACTATTGTGTTAAGTTATAAGGCTGTCCTGCTATAAACTCATTTGTGACGGAGTGCTTGTGGACACTCCACGGGCACAGAGCAGGTTATTGAGTGCTGAGTCAAAACTCATATGGTTTTACCACCCGATGAGTGGATTTGCATTCAAGTGTGCCGCTCCTCCAGTAAGTAACACGCAAAGCCCGTGCACCCACAGTAAACCCCCGTCTGCTTGAGACTCGAGCCCTCTGACTGAAGGGGTACGCTAGCTATTACATTTTTTAAAATTATTTATCAGTTCAAATGGAAGTTATACCAGAATTATGGAAAACAGCACGTTTTGCCTTTACATAAAGGTGGGACAATAAAAAATGTGACAAATTTCTGGCCAATATTTAAATTACCTTGTCTTGCAAAAGTTTTTGAAAAGTTACAATTTATTTAAATAAATGCTCCATTTTGAAGTCTTATCAATCAGGTTTCAGAAAAGGGCATAGTACTCATTGCAACGACAAAAGTTTTAAATGACATTTTACATTTTTGACATAGTCCTTAATGACAAACAAGACAACAATCTTCCTGAAGCGTCTGAAGCATGTTGGATTTGACAATGCTACATGTGATTGGTTCCAAAATTATCTTTCAAACAGAACCCAGGCAGTAGTAGCTGATGTATTTAAATCTCTTTTTTTTTTTTACTTTAAGCGATTGGTTGCAATTTAAGAGAAAGCCACATATATTTACATGCAGACACTATTTTGTATGCAAGTGTTCCTTCCTCTGCTGATCAGGCGATTTTAAAACTGTAGCAAGATTTTAATGAAATCATTTAAGTAAGCTACAAGCTACAAATCTTTATACATTAAATGATACATTGATTGAAAGAGTCACCACCTATAAATATCTCGAGTTTTGGTATGACGAAAACTTATCCTTTAAAATACATATCTCAGAATTGTGCTGAAACAGTTTAAAATCAAAATTATTTTATTTATTTTATCAGGAAGTCCCACTGAGATTGCATCTAATTTTCAAGAGAGTACTGACTACACGGTTTAAACATAAAACATTTACAATTAATTAAATGCGTAGTAAAATGTACATTTAAATATTTACTGAACCTGTGGTCCACATGGCTTCAGTTAAAATAATTACAATGGTCTGAAAAGGGAGGGGGGATACTGCGGAAGTATTGCCACTATAGCTTTATAAATGAAGATTTTGGTGCTTAAAAGTCTGCGGGTCTGCAGTGAGGTCCGGCCAACCTTGTTGTACAGATCACAGTGGTGTGTATAGTAATTGTCAAAATGAATAAAACAAAGTACAATGTGGTAAATAGTATCAAGATTTTTTAAGGTACTGTTTGCTGATTGACCATAAATAATAATCCAAAATTCTCAATAATCCAGTGAAGAAAGGACTGTAGATTGGATGAATGTTTTCCTGTTTTTATATGAAAAACTTTGTTCCTGTAAAGAAAATTTATTTGACTATTAAGTTTTTGTGAAAGTTTGTCAGTGTGTATTTTAAAAGATAGTGCTATAAAGATCCAATCAAATACCAAGGTATTCATGATGACGGACTTGTGTAATGAGGTCACCATTTAAAGTACAGATGGAATCGTAGGAGCCTGTGACATGAGATCTGGTAAAGTGTGTAGTTTTTGACAAATTTAGGACTAGTTTTAGATATATTAGTGACCGCTGATACATTTTGTAATTTGGATAGAGCTTCCTGAGCAATGGGTACGATAGAATACAAAATTGTGTTACCCGCAATGACACAAGTTTATATAGGAGAATATTTGAGTCTACAGTATCAAAGGCCTTTGACAAGTCAACAAAGAGCATCACACAGTGTTGTTTCTTGTCCAAGCCATGAACGATATTATCAACCACTACAGTGACGGCTGTGACTGTACTGTGGCTTGGTCTAAAACCTGAGTGTTGTGGATCCAGGATATTGTTCATTTCAAGAAAGAGTTTATTAGAGACCCAAGAATCTTTGCCAGACCTGGTAATTTTGAAATTGGACAATAATTATTAAGATCACTTGGATCACCACCTTTATGTAGAGGGACAAATTATTATTTTATTACAGAAATAATTATTTTAATTACAGAAAAGCAATTGTTCAAGCACCATTTCTTTCTGTACTGGATTATGGAGATATAATTTACATGCAGACTTCAGCCTCTACTTTGAAACCAGCAACCTTTTTTCTGTACTAGATTATGGAGATATAATATACATGCAGATTTCAGCCTCTACTTTGAAACCTTTAGATACGCTCTTTCACTCAGCC
Organism: Periophthalmodon schlosseri; assembly: GCA_000787095.1. Classification (NCBI taxonomy): domain Eukaryota; kingdom Metazoa; phylum Chordata; class Actinopteri; order Gobiiformes; family Gobiidae; genus Periophthalmodon; species Periophthalmodon schlosseri. The sequence goes on along the minus strand of JACM01043508.1, from coordinate 16,848 downwards.
CTTCATTTTGTAACAGGTGATGAATTTAAAACGCATCATTATACACTCTATGAAAAAGTAGGTTGGCCATTGCTATCTGTTAGACGACAACAACACTGTGTAAAATGTATTTATAAGGGGCTACTTGATAGACTACCTCACTTGCTTATATTGATACAGGAACTTATAATACAAGATCTCATGATTGTATAAGTCTAAAAACTGGCCGCACCACAACTGAAATGGGAAAAAAAGCTTTTGGCTATTTTGCTTCCAAAAGGAAGGACATGCAAAACTAGATACTTTGGTGCCACACATGCAATTTAATAATCTGGTGACAAACATTTATACCTGCACCTCTCTTTAATGTTTTAAATGGACTTATGTACTAATTTGTTCCTTGTTTGTATTTTTCTGTATTTGAACAGGGCGCCCATGAAAAGGAGTATGAGTGCTCTCATTGGGCTCTCCTTGTATAAGTAAAGATAAATAAATAGCATTTAGCTTTACCACCGACACAGCTTTTCTTAAAGGGGCGGAGGCAGGAGAGAGGAGAGTGAGGCAACAGCGGAGTGGGGCAGCAAAGTAGTGAGACAGTAGTTGACTGAGGAAGCAGAGGAGTGAAACAGAAAGTAGTAAGAAGTAAGGCAGTAGAGGAGTGAGGCACCAGAGGAGTAAAACAGCAAAGAAGTAAGGCAGTAGAGGAGTGAGGCAGCAGAGGAGTGAAACAGTAAAGAAGTGAGACAGTAGCAGAGTGAGGCAGTAGAGGAGTGAGACAGTAAATAAGTGAGGCAGCAGAGGAGTGAGACTGTAAAGAAGTAATGCAGTAGAGGAGTGAGGTAGTAATAAAGTGAGGCAACATAGGAGAGAGACTGTAGCAGAGTGAGACAGTATAGAAGTGAGACAGTAAAGAAGTAAGGCAGTAGAGGAGTGAGGCAGTAGTACAGTGAAGCAACATAGGAGTGAGGCAGTAGGGGAGTGAGACCGTTGCAGAGTGAGGCAGCAGAGGAGTGAGACAGGAGAGAAGTGAGACAGTAAATAAGTGAGGCAGTAGAGGAGTGAGACAGTAGCAGAGTGAGGCAGTAGAGGAGTGAGACTGTAGCAGAGTGAGGCAGCAGAGGAGGGAAACAGTAAAGATGTGAGGCAGTAGAGGAGTGACACAGTAAAGATGTGAGACAGTAGAGGAGTGAGACAGTAGCAGAGTGAGGCAGTAGAGGAGTGAGACTGTAGCAGAGTGAGGCAGCAGAGGAGGGAAACAGTAAAGATGTGAGGCAGTAGAGGAGTGACACAGTAAAGATGTGAGGCAGTAGAGGAGTGACACAGTAGTAGAGTGAGGCAGGAGAGGAGTGAAACAGTAAAGAAGCAAGGCAGTAGAGGAGTGAGACAGTAATAGAGTGAAGCACTAGAGGAGTGAGACTGTAAAGAAGTGAGACAGTAGAGGAGTGAGACAGTAAAGAAGTAAGGCAGTAGAGGAGTGAGACAGTAAAGAAGTGAGGCAGTAGAGGAGTGAGGTAGTAGTAGAGCGAGGCAGTAGCATAGTGAGACAGTGAGGCAGTTAAAGAGTCCCACTAAGGCAGGGCAGATGCTTTGTCACCCAGGGACAGATGGCACTGTGACACCAGCAGTACATCTCAACTCCTCTGACATCTCTCTCGCATCCATCTGCACTGTCAATGTCATTAGTTCTGTGTTATTTCATCAGCATGATGGATGAACGCTAGCACCAAAATGGATTAGCTAACTTTAAGACTCGCTTCTGTCTCAAATTTACAGAATGAAAAAAATATATATACTTATATTTGATGGCAACGAAACAACAAAACACTACTAGAGTGAATATCTCTATTTAGGTATAATATATTGAAAAGCAAGACTGGAGATATCTGGATACACCTGCCAAGGAGATGTTTTTTTTTTTTTTTTTCAAAATGGTCATTGTATGGTATAATTTTAGATAGATAATATAATGCTGCATAGTGGAACATTGAAGGCAAAGCAATAACATCCTCACATGCAGGTGGCGGACTCTCCACCAGAAAAGTTACAGTTGCTTAACATGATAATTGATTTAATCAACAGGAAGTTAGAAAATCAACAATGAAACAGACATTGGTCAATATCAGACAAGCAGATTAACCAACAAAAAACAAGCAAATGGATAACTGTTCCAGAACATCCCTGTCCTTAGACTCCCTTCTCAGCAAGGAAACACTCAAAAAAAAAAAAAAAAACAGTGGGAAAAAGAGAAACCTCGAGGAGAACCACAGTGAAGGAGAGATCCACTCTCATGGACTAAACCAGGACAGGCAGGCTACAGATGTGTCCAGGACTAATGTGCATCTATTTACAGATAAAGTTCAAATCTGTAGGGCTAGAGCCCACTCAAGACTGAAAGAGGGGATCTTATCCACGGTAGGGTAGGGGTCATTCTAGCCAGCTATTGGGTCATCCAGCCAGGTGAGGGAAGGGGAGGATTTGGGTCTATAGAACAGGATCAGGGGATAGGAGGGTCCAGTCATCACCGGGCAGTCAGCGGCCAGGCAAATAGTAATAGATTGCCCAGGCTTGGAGCCTGTTGTGAGAATACCTGGAGTTACATGTTCTGTCCGAATCTCCAACAATGTATTAACAAGTTCTCAGGCTTTTTTCTGGTTTTGGGCTGTCAATGTGTGAGCACAGGTAACTGAAAACTCTTTTATTGTCTGTTGTAGCAATGGTTTAGATACATCTTGCTAGATGACACAGACTAGTAGTAGCGTAGCATATATTTTATTGCAAATAACGCACTAGGCTTTTGGCTTTACTTTTTGCATAGGTACAATTATATGCTAACATACTGTTTACTAATACATTTCGTTATATATGTAATGTATTGAATTTGGTTAACGTGGCTGTGTAATTGAACAGTTGAGACCAAAATTCAACATACAACACATCTAAAAGGTCCAAACATTTACACAGAGTCATGCTGCAGGGCAGACAGACTTGTCCCTGTTACAAGTGGAGGTGGACATCTTTTCTCACATTTCATAAAATCTCATTAAACATCTCCACACTTCACTATTGTACTTACTCCTACTAAGCACATCATGTTGAGAGTGAAAAAGATTTAACACATTTATTTTCTCATTCTTGGACTATAAGTAGAAGAAGTCCCTTATCTAAAACTTCCCTGGCCATCCCAACCAATTTGATTTGCTATAAAACTGGCAGTTACCTAGCAGCAGTAAACACAGATGCTTTTATGGAGGTAACCCAAGGACAGATCCAAAACCCCTTTCTTCTGATTTTATGTATTTATTCTATTTTTATGTTTGCCTGCCCCCACATAGACACTGTTGCACCACATGCTGAGCTCATTAATCATCAGTGGACTGGTAGCTTGAGCCAGTGTGGATGTGACATGGGAGGGAGCCTGGGAGATCAAAGGATGTTTATCTGGGGCTCCTGCATAGAACATCATGAGAGGATAAGCGTGCAAGTCAGTGAAACTCAGCGGAATCTAGGCCTTTGTGGATAATGGGGCTAAACGCTTTTCAAATGATGGCTACTTCTCTATACTTTGAGTTAACACTGGACTTGCACTTTTCATATTTGTTCACAACTGCCTGGGGGCTGATCCATAGACCGTATATAAAAGTGGACTAAGGGTCCATACTGTTCTGCTCTAGGCAACTGGTACTTGCCCCTTCCTGCCTGCACTGCTTGTTTGGCAGGGGGTGGGTTCTATTAAAATATGATGATAGGGTATTGTCTTAAACCTCTCTTGAGTTGGACTAGAGGCCAGCCCATGGTACTGCAGCAATAAAGCCCCAGAAAGCATTTTTCTCATAGAGCACAAAGTAAAAACAAACTTCTTGTGGTACACAAGACAGCACTACTGAACATGGTTGGCAGGCAGCACAGCCACCGGACATACTAGGTTAAACTGGTGCCACACACCACAAAGCTTTACCTATTCAATCAAACTGGTGGCCATGTTTAAATCCTGGGACTTGTGTCAAACTTGTTACTAATGCTAGCTGGAGCCAACCTTGAGAAAAGAAAGTACCTGATTGGTCTGTTATTATTGTTCCTATCATGATATAATGACAAAAGAATGAAATAAAAACACCAGGATCATGTAGAGCAGCAGAGTTATTCACATTACCATAATGACCATTTAGAAATGGGTTTATGCAGTTCTAATTGAGGTGGCCCCATGTTTATAAATGGCATATCAAAGCTGATATATGGCAAAACCTTTAAATTATACCTTGTCAATGTTTAATTGCACCCATGGCGTGCTTATTGCTGGTCACTTGCTGCACCCACACCGTGTATTTTTCTTTCTCTGACAGGAAAACACTCTACTTTCTCCCATTTACCTATAATTATTTGCATATTTAGACACAGTTGCTAAAAGTAACATCTCCTCCTTGTTTTCTTTTGTTCACATCCCTCCCACTGCTCCCTCCTCTCTCCTCTCTTTTACATTTGGGTTCCTCCGCTACCCGAAATCTCCCTCCTCCACTTCTGATCCGTGGGCCTACAGGAACTTCCGGAAGCATCTTCGGATGGTGGGCAGTCGGCGGATGAAAGCACAGAGTGAGTCAGACATTTGTGGAGTGTTTGTTCTCTGGTTCACCCCACTGTCATATGTGTGTTTACTGTTTTTATGTGGGTTTTGCGTGTGTGTGTGTGTGTGTGTGTGTGCACAGCGCGTGGACTCAGATCAGATGTGTTGCAGCTACTGGTTTGATGAGAAGGGAAAGTGACTCAGTGCATTTTACTGATTGTTTCCGCTATAGGTGTCCTCCTCTGCATTTTTGTTGCTATAGTTTCCACTATTGCCTGAAAGTTCTAAGTCAATTATCCACAGTCAGTATATTTATAGTGCTGAAATAATAGTGCATATACCATTTGAATGCATTAGATCAATATTGTCTGAAAAGTTGGCCAAGATAATTTGGATTATATTTAAAACACATAACATATAGATCTGTTATATCACTGAAATCACCAGTGTAACTATACAGGCAAGCGATCACACATAGGGGTGAGTGACGTGCCAAAAATATAATATCACAATTTTCTTGGGGTCAAATCAAGATTTTGATTGTATCATGATTCATGCAAACAGTGGCTTTATATTGCCTTGAAGCAAGAAGAGGTAACTAATGTCATCTGCTCCTTCTGAAAGTTCACACTTCAGTGCAGTTGTTTAATCCACTCACTCATTGCACATTGCTGAAACTGACCAAAAGCAGGTGTGGGTGATGAAAAAGTCTGTTTGAGAAAACAGACTTTTTCGTATCATCATAGGAGAGCAGAATTAGATTTTTATCACCATACTTCCCAGTTGTAACAAAGTCATCCATCTACATTCCAGGTTTGTTAAAGCCTATATATATCTGTCTGTCACATTCACTATAAATAATGCTGCTTTCTTCACCTTCCATTTTTGAAAAAGCAGTTTGGTTTAGATTATTATCACATTATGCAAAGTGGTCTTTTGTAAGAAGAACTGAGAATTGGGTCAAGTTTGAACATGACATGGCTGAAACCAGTTAAAAGTTAATTAAGGGAGCTGTGGGACACAAGCTGAAATCTACATTGGTAAAATAGGAGTATGTAATCAGAAATGCATTGACCTGGCTGCTTCTCCCAACTTCAGTTATAATCAAAGACGTCCAAATGTTTAGCTCTATATTATTAGCATTGTGTATATTCACACATAAGTTCACCGCCTTTACAGGTGTGCGTTAAGTTAAGAGTTGGTATTCTTGTGTTGTGAGTCTCCTCTTTCCTACTGTACCTGTTTCCTGGCCCTGTGTTAGCTGTTGAGGAGTATTGATGGGACACTGGTCGTCTGTATGTGTGTGTGTGTGTGTGTGTGTGTGTGTGTGTGTTTGTGTGTGACTATCTTTCCGCCTGCACCAGCATTCGCTGAGCGTAGATTGAAGAGTTTCAACCGCTCCTGGAGTGACCCCACCCCTGTCAAGACTGACTCTGCTCATGAGCACAAAGACAGTGAGTGGATACAGATCACGTATGTGCATGACACATGTGTTGTATATCCCTTTATGGAGACATCCCCACTGTTAAGAGTCCTCCATGTAGGTATAATAGGAAGAGCTTTTATGGGGGGGGGCTTTATTTTAATGCAAGAGTGCATGGTGTAGAAACCTTATTGGGTTGTCTACTAGTAGAGGGTGGTCAGTATGATTCCAATATAATGCATACTCTAGTTGTCCCTGTGAGGAATAGACATCATTTTGTCCTCTCTGGTCACAATTATAAATTTTAAATTTTGAGTCATGCTGTTTCCAAGCCCAGTAACAGTAAGAAATAATTATGTGAATTATTGCACACTAGTTGGCATGGTTTGCTGTGGCAACCCCATACTAAAGAGACTAGATGAGAATAACCTCCAAACCTGGGCCTGCAGTGGTGTCAGGGGCACACGCTCTCTGCAACTGTGTGATCAGCTTGTGCCTGCACATCCACACTGACAGGTTGATTACAGCTCACTGTGTCTCTGCTCTCTCTCTATTTTGTCATTAATTAATTTCAAACGCAGGTGGCTCCTGAGCTGAAAGCCATTTAGCAGCATTTGTCTGATAGAAAAAGGTCTGTAATCAGCTCACAGGTATATTCACTGTCACTGATGTGATATGAAAGTATATACATACACTGCTCCCACAGCCAGCGAGTGTGATGAGGAGCCGGCGTGTTCTTGGTTATTATTTTAGAGTTCGGTATCAAATGTAAAAAAGCCACAGATCCATTAGCCAGAAAAGTAAATAAAGAGCCACGCAGGAACCCGATAAGCTGCTGGGTCACTGGTGTCAAATAGATATAGTCCGTGTGTGTCAAAACATGAACATATTTAGCTTCTCACAATCTCCATTGCTTTAACATTACGCTTTAGGGAAAATTCTACAAGGTATGACGACACAATCCTGAGCTTTTTTTGCAATGCCATATTGTTCTGATTTTGGATTTATGCTTAAGGTTCATAGAAAAATTATAATAATGATAGTTTCTTTTTATTCCATCGGTTTATTGTGTAATTTCTCCATTATTTCAAATCAGTTCATGACAAAGACAAAGACATTATAGAGCACCCCACTCCCCTACCAGCCCTTGTCCCACGTCCCCTCTGCTCTGTGGTCTGTCCTTAGTGACCCTGGTGTCTCCTGGATGCCCTGTGAGTATATGGTGTCTGTAGTTGAGATCTTGGTCAGTTGCGTTCAGAGGCTGCTGCGTTCAGAGGCTGCTACGTTGGCATGTGATGTTTGTTGTGTTTGTTGATGTCTGAGTGTGTGATGTTGCCTCCACCTTCATCATCAATGTTCTTATGTGTTGACATGAAATATAATGATGATAGCACAGTGTAGGTGGTGCCTGACCGTCTCTTCCCTAAAAGGTATTATTGTCTTTATCTCATGCATTCACAATCCTTCAAAACATTTGTAATTTTTCATTCAATCCATCTAACTAATAATTTTAAAGATAAATTCCATGAAATGATTGTTTTCTGTATAACCATTAACTATCAATGCTTTTTGGGATCTTCCTGTAGCATCGTGCAACTTGAGCCAAATGTGAGGAGTAAAAATAGTCTTTTTCTAGGGTTATAAATGGTTTGTGTAAGGAAAGACTCCTTGGGGTAAAGTTGCTGTCAATAATAAATGCCTGTGCACTGCCATTGATTGGTTGTCAGATCTGTCTTCAATTATTTAAACTTTAAATTCACCTGGCAAGAATCCCATGCATTTCAGAACAGGTTTTTAGAGGTGTAAACTACAAGGTTAGAAAGTTTTCACATAATGTTATTTGTTATTTGTATAATTGCTGTGATTTGAGAGTTCAGTCTCTCAAATGTCTCACAAGCATTAGTACACACTTTAAAATGTGAACATTGATTAAAATCCTCGACTCAAAACATAAATCACAAATCAAATCGCAATTAGATGTTTTTCCAAACATCTGGTGGAAAGTTTGTGAAAGTACTTACATGGCTAAATTACTGGCAAATTTGTACTGTAAAAAGTACAAAGCATGCATGAAAAATAATACCCAAAGTATTAGCTGCTGGTTACATTTTTTATAGAATTTTAGTAAAATTTTAGACCAAAATTGATAAATTAAACAGTGAATTAGCTGATTTAAACTGTTTCAAACTGCACTCTGCATATTCTCTGGGCTCTGAAAGCAGCCGATGCAGTGCTGTCATGTGTGATTGTATGTGTAGAAAGGAGCAACAGTGACACAAGCATCAATTGGGACATTTGGGATTTGTGACTCCTATGATTTATATTCAGTTACAATAACAAGTGCAAGCACATGTTCAAAAATGTACCCAAAAATTACAGTAACGTGAGTATTTTCCACCTAGTTACTATCATGTCTTGAGTACTGATAGACACAGTATAGACAGTGTTTATACATGCCGGTGTATAAAGTCAGGTGGCTCTCCTTGTTAGCTGCTCTCAAACACCCTGCTGCCACTGCCACTATCACTCATTCCCTGTGTTCCTCTGCAGCTGTCTGTGCAGTGGCCTTCTTCCATCTGTCACTCCTCTGTGTCCCATCATTAAGAGTCCCATACGCTCGCCCCTCTTTCTCTCCTCTCCTCTCTCACCTCTCCTCTTCCTCCTCTCTACATCATTGACTCTCCTCTCTCTTGCTTCAGGTGGAGACTTGCAGGCGTCCAGTGGGAACGTGGACGAGGGCGGTCAGGAGGAGAGCATGGACTGGGAGGAGGAGAAGGAGCAGGAGAGGCAGGCGTGTGAGGGGGACGACTTTGTACCGCCTAAAATTATGGTGAGGCAGCTGCTTCTGAAACACAAATAAACATTTATGATTAAATGGTCTGAAATAAATGTTACTCACGAATGAGCCCAATGAAACGTAAAAGATTTTAATTACAGCCAATAATAAAAAACAGAATGACACAATATTTTAAACTCTGAAAGGTGCAATGTGTAATCTTCATAGCAGATGGCTGCCACCTGCTTATCTCCAATGACTTGTTATTGCTTTACCTGGAATGTTCCACAGTTTGACTTTAAAGGGCCCATATTACACTATTTTTGAATCTGTGTTATAAAGATTTTCCTCATCAAAAACATACCCACAGTTGTGTTTTGTTTCATTCACACATTTACAACATACAAACCCTGTATATTTAGGCTGAGTTCTTCTCTCAAACAAAAAAAACACTTTGTTCCACCTTGTGATGTCATGTGGTAATGCGTCTTCATACACCTTCACTAGAATCATATGGATGATTTCAGCCGTTGAATTTCCAGTCTCTACTAAAACAAAAGGTAAAAGGTAGCTCTTAACTTGAAAACTACAGCTTTATGACATCACGAGGTGGAACAGAGCATTTTGAGCTTTGGAGATATAGAAAGACTAATAATAAAGGGTTAAACATGTGTGAATGAAACAAAACACAACTCCAGGTATGTTTTTGATGAGGTAACAACATTATAACATGGCTTAAAGCTCACAAGAGTCAATTTTGCGCAATATGGGACCTTTAAACTTGTCTATCTTCATGGAGACAAGCCGGGCAAATCTGCTGAGAGGCAAAAGGACTCACAGTAAGAATTTATGTGTTTTTCAAGGCATCGTTTTAGCAATAAAAACATCTATAATTGTGTAAATGCAAATTAGATCGTTTAATGCCATACCATGGAACATTCCAGGCATAGAAATGATCTCTTCTGAAGACAAGCAGGTAGCCAGCCCCCACTAGAAAAGTTATATAGTGTACCTTTAACCAACTGCTAGTTGCCAGTTGCTTTTGAGCACAATGTGTTATGTGAAACGACATTTTTTGTACATTGTTTCATACAGTTCAACTCAGCAAAATGTAGAGGAAATTAAGATAAAGGTTTACTATCTCAAAGTTTTACTCTGTTTACTATCTCGAGGTTTTACTATTTGCTAGTAAGTCAAAAACAGTTGTTTTAATGTATTACAGACAATAACAAAGCAAGGACAGCTCCTCTTTCATAAACATATTATAGGTGGTTAGATAATGCGTTGTGAAAGCTTCAATAAAGACGCATCTTAAGAAGTCATATTGAGCTAGAATATCTCATCTTTGCTTAGTTCTATATAATGTACATCATGCATTTTGAGGAAGAAACAATCCCATATGTGCCTGGAGCAGTGAGGAGGCAGACAGCCTGTAGTTTGCAGCTGCTTGAATGTATATCAGTTTTCCACTATTGACCTCTCCATAATAAAGTCTCAAACTTTTCACACCAAGTGCCACCTATGAAAACATTTAGCACTCTGAGAACCCCAGATCTAATCAAAGTCTATAACTGGACTCTACCAAGTCCAAACATGGTGGTAAATCAAGTCCAAAATAGGACTTGTAGCCACGGCTGATGTAGTTTTGAATGTTGACTAACTCAAACAAGAACAAAACATGAATAAGAAGACTAATTTAAAGGTATACTATGTAATATTTTGGGTGGGTGTGTCCACTACCTCCTTGTCTCCATGGAGATGTTTTTGCTTTACCTGGAACATTTCACGGTATGGCAGTAAACCATAGACTGCATCCATAAACGGACATAGCTAACCTGTTAGCCGCCATGTTCCAAATGGAAGTGAGCAAGGGCGCGCTCAACACTGCCTCCAATTCACTTTCTGTTGAAAAATGTTCACCCTTCTCTCTGTAACTGCTGCTGTCAGGCTCGTCATCCTGACCTCAAAATGTTTGTATTAACCTGCTCTACCGCTATAACTGCTAGCCTTGATGTGTTTTATTTGTAAACATATCTATCAGGCAATGTTATTGGTCTAAAGTTCCTTGAAAAATGTGTTACTGTAAGTGGAGTCATCTATCTGACCTGTAACTTGCCCTGGTGTTTGAGAATACATAACTTAAAAGCCATGCGGCAGAACATTCCCCACAATGCAATAACATCTCAATGGAGACAGGCAGGTGGCACACCCTCCACTCGAAAAGTTACATAGTGCAAGTAGAAATATCACTAGGAATCAGTAAATGAAAGTCTGACACTGCTATCGCTCTCACCTGCAGCTGATCTCATCCAAGGTCCCCAAGGCGGAGTATGTTCCCACTATAATCCGCAGGGATGACCCTTCAATCATCCCCATCCTCTATGTGAGTCCAACCACAAACAGACAGCCCTGAGAGCTCAGCAGCTCTACACCTGCTCTGCATAAGAAAATCACTTACAAAACCTCCTGCTCTTATGAATGCTAATGCTCCTCTTTTCACTCCTATAGGACCATGAACACGCCACGTTTGATGACATTTTAGGTGAGTGTACAGCCCTGCATGTGAGATGTGCTGCACTCTACAAAAATGTTTTATTGTTATATTTATTTATTATTTATTTTGTTCAGTCACAGTATCCAGCTATGATGAGTTTGAAAGTGATGAAATATGAGCACTGTTACCATAGTGATTAACAATTCAAAACAACATATTAGCTTGTGAATGGTAAAGTGCTCAAAATGAAGCTTATAAACAGGAAGCTAAAAGTCATCAATTAGTCAGTGATTTAAAATACATTGTTTGATAGTATAGGTTTGGCTGCGCAACTAATTGCAATCAAAATTGCTATTTGACGTGTTTAAAATGTCCATCCATCCATTTTCTTCCGCTTTATCCGGGGCTGGGTCGCAGAGGCAGCAGCCTGAGCAGGGAGGCCCAGGTGTCCTTCTCCACACACACTTCCTCTAGCTCTTCCGGGAGGAGGTGATCCCAGGCCAGCCGAGAGACATCGTGTCCTGGGTCTTACCCGGGGCCTCCTACCGATGGGACGTGCCCGGAACACCTCTCCTGCGAAGTGGCCAGGAGGCATCCAGACTAGATGCCCGAGCCACCTCAGCTGGTTCCTCTTGACGTGGAGGAGCAGCAGCTCTACTCCAAGCTCCTCCAGTGTGACTGAGTTCCTATCTCTAAAGGAGCGCCCAGCCACTCTGTGGAGGAAACTCATTTCAACCACTTGTATCCGTGATCTTGTCCTTTTGGTCATTACCCAAAACTCATGACCATAGGTGAGAGTAGGAATGTAGATTGACCGGTAAATCAAGAGCTTTGCCTTTCGACTCAGCTCATTCTTTACCACAACAGACCGATACAGCGACCGCATCACTGCAGACGCTGCACCGATCCACCTGTCAATCTCACGCTCCATTCTTTCCTCACTCGTGAACAAGACCCTGAGATACTTGAACTCCTCCACTTGAGGCAAGGACTCACCACCCACCCGGAGAGGACAAGCCATCTTTTTACGGTCGAGAACCATGGTCTCGGATTTGGGGGAGCTGATTTTCATCCCAGCCGCTTCACACTAGGCTGCAAACCGCCCCAGTGCACATTGCAGGTCCTGGTTCGATGAAGCTATCAGGACATCATCTGCAAACAGCAGAGATGAGATCCTGTGGTCCCCAAACCCTTTCGGCCCCTGGCTGTGCCTAGAAATTATGTCCATAAAAACAATGAACAGAACTGGTCACTAAGGGCAGCCCTGGCAGAGTCCAACATGCACCAGGAACAGGTCTGACTTACTGCTGGCAATGCAAACACAGCTCCTGCTCCGTTCATACATGGCCCAGACTCCATACTCCCGGAGCACCCCCCATAGGACACCACGAGGGACACGATTGAATGCCTTCTCCAGATCCACAGAGCATATGTGGACTGGCTGTGCAAACTCCCATGAACCCTTAAGGACTCGATGGAGAGTATAGAGCTGGTCCAGTGTTCTGTAACCAGGATGAAAACCAAACTGCTCCTCCTGAATCCGAGGTTCGACTATCGGTCAGATTCTCCTCGCCAGTATCCTGGAGTAGACCTTACCGGTGTGATTCCCCTGTAGTTGGAACACCCTCCGGTCCCCCTTCTTAAACAGGGGGATCACCACCTTGGTCTGCCATTCCACAGGCACTGTCCCCGACCGCCACAAGATGTTGCAGAGGCGTGTCAGCCAAGACAGCCCCACAACATCTAGAGATCTAATGCAGTTTATGTGAATATATGCAATTCACATCTTTTTTTTTTAGCAAATACTTATAAACAACTGAAAAACTAATTGCCCCTGGTGGGATTAATAAACTTGTCTGAATCTGGAAAATACTGATATAACTGCATAATCCTCTCACCATAGTCAGCTGTTATGTTCATGTTCATTGATTGGCATATACCAGTGATTCTCTATAAATCAGGATCCCAAAGCTTCACACATACTCACTCTCTCTCTCTCTCTCTCTCTCACGCGCACGCACACACACACACACAACACACACACCTCTCTCTCTCTCTCTCACGCGCACGCACACACACACACACACACACACACACACAGACACACACACACACACACACAAAATTAGACTGCTTCAATTCTAATGAACCAGTTGGCATGTAAAATTGTAAATATTTTATATTTGTTGCTGTTTTGTAACATCTTTATTAATATTGGGGTCTCCAATTTATCCACTGATAAAACAGGAGTCACAGAGAGAAAAAGATAGTTTTTTCTGAAGGTTATGTGGATTACATGTTCCCATGGAAACTTGCTAGTATTATGGTGTCGGTGTCTATGAAGCAAAGAAGAAAACCCAGTGCACAAAATAACAATATACAGTGAATGATCCTGCATGACAAATGCAAATCACCCTTGGCTTTTGCATATTATACATATTCTGCTGAAAGTCTATTGTAGACTTCTTTTAATCAGACGCTTTAATAATGATGTGAAATGGCAAAAGCAATATCCTGTGCTACAACTGCAATTATGAGCTAAACCAGGCAAAATGGCTGGAACAATGATGCTAATATATGCAAATTAACATTTTATTAATAACCGTCTGGTTTATTACCACTAAATGGTCTCATAGATGTTTTATAATGATTCACCAATACATTATTCATGAGTTTGCAGTCATTACATGTACTTTAGTTCCTGTGTTTACATCTGTAGTGTTTTGTTATCTTATTTTATAATGACATCTTATTTTGCTATAGGAATCAAATATAAACAGCAGCCCTTGCTCTACTGTATCTGTTCTTGAACTCAGACACTAGAGGTTTCCCTTTATAATATCTTCTTTATGTGGATACTCTCCTTGCTCGGTTTGCTCTTTTAAAACTCCTTTTCTTGTGTCTCTCACAGAGGAGATAGAGAAGAAGCTCACAGCGTACAGACGGGGCAGCAAGTTTTGGAGAATGCTCATCTTTTGTCAGGTTAGAGGCAAAAAAAAAAAAATCCTGTAGTAGAATGGAAGACCACTGTTGAAAAGGTTTTGTATGGTCTTAGTATCAAACAATTCATCTTGGCACTGGTATTGAGTGTTTAATAATGAATACAATTAAAATATGTACTGAATTATTTGTGTTCATACAAAATGCCATTATTTCCAGAAGAAGTCTCGCAGTTTGAATAAGACTGAAAACAATAGCTATTTTCAAGCTTAAACAGACTTATTCAGCAGTAGTTAGTTAGTTAGCAGTTAGTTATATATGTATGAATGAAACAAAACACAGAATATGTCTTTCATAGGGGAAGATGAGGGAACATATCATGGTTAATAGCTAAAAAATTGATTTAAATTTATATAGGATATGAAATGCGTAGTTCATATGAATAAGAACCTAACATTTTAAATCAATTTACCTCTTGCTCTTTGTACAGAAAAATAACCACTATGATCATGTGATGCATTCCTGTTATGATGCCTCATGTATCATACACAGTTTTTGTTTTCTCTGCCCTCTTCTTATCTTCTTTCATTTTAAGCTCTGTCCAAATAGCAGATAATAGTCTCTCTCCCCAGTGTAGTATTTACATTGAGCCCTACTGTGACTGTGCATTGGGGTCCTCCAGAGGGTAATTGGAGTGTGCTCTCTTTCAGGGTGGTCCTGGTCATCTGTACTTACTCAAGAATAAAGTGGCCACATTTGCCAAGGTTGAAAAGGAAGAGGACATGAGCCAGTAAGTTACACTGATTCTCTGTTCGGTGCTTCTACTGCAATCCAATATATTCCATCAACTTATAGTTTTCAAATACTGCTTTTTACTCTTACAGTGCTTGTCTGTTTGTTGTTTACTCTGGCCCACGAGTCTGCAATAAAGATCTATCTATCTATCTTAAAGGGAGGGTAGTCTGTGCTATTACAGAAAAAAAACAAACAAACTACAATCACAACTGAACTTTGGTTGCCAGTGACTACATATAGAGAATACAGTTCTTTCTTATGAAAGCTCAGAACCTTTGTTATTCACTCACTGAGCTGCAGAGGCTGCACTAGCACTGATTAATGACTGTGTTGGGGTTTAGGTAGAGAGGATTCGGATTAGAGTCCTTTTACCTTGGATCTGGGGACACAGATAGGTCATGTTTATGAAATTTGAAATACAAATTCTATATCCCCTCCCTTTAATATGTACATTTCACAAAAGCACTTGCTGCACTACATGTATTGTATTGAAATGGAGTGAAATTAACATTGAATAGATAAGATGATTATTTATTCACAGATTCTGGAAAAGATTAAGTCGCTTGATGAGCAAGATCAACCCTGAACCAAACCTCATTCACATCATGGGCTGCTACGTCCTGGGGAACCCAAATGGAGAGAAGGTACTTGACCAAAGCCACTCCATCAGTGGAGGAGATTACTGTGAGATCACTGCAGACACTACAAGCCTGTGTGTGCTAGATGTCTCTGGTGATACAGCGCAGAGCTGAGGATGGGTAGATCTGTTATCTGCCCACTTGTCCAGAGGACGTATCTTAGCTAGGCTATCCCTCTGACAGATGTAATCACTACACAGACAGCAAGTAAATGGTTAATACTGTTACATTTGATATTACAGTTTTATGCAAATGAATGCCCTTATCTATAGTACCACCAAGTACCACCTAAGAAAATATTTGACTTTCCAAGTACCACCAGCTCTAAACCAAGTCTATAATTGAACTAATATAGATTGAATTTAGGCTAAACTAGGTATAAAAATGACTTTATCCTTGCTACATGAACTTTAAGCAAGAATTAATCCAAAGAAGAACAAACATGTGAATAACATACACTTTAAATTAAACACACATTAGAAATGCAGGAGGAGTACCACAGTTTGAGAAACACTATTCTAATGCAGATAGTGCTAAAGACAGAAAACAGATCCATCAATGCAGAACCAATTTTAAAGCACAAGAGTCGCAACAAATTACAACAAAAATAATAATCCAATTTTTGCAAGAAATAGGGTGTACTCATTACTAGCTCCAGGAGACATTGTGATATTTCTAGTCTCTCTCTTTGTCTTGTCCTTTATGTCATTTCAATTTGTTGAACAATTCTTTTTCATTCTGGCTCTGAGCTCACCCATTGTCTGTGTGCCTTGTCTGCACCTGTGCTTCTGTAATGTAAATGTTTGTGGATACAGCAGGGATCTACTCTGACTGATCTACACCTTGACAAAAAAAACAAACAAAAAAAAAAAAAAACTTCCACTCTCTCTTCTAAAGAAAAGAAAAGAACTGGGCAGAGCCCACACACAGACAGGAGAGACGTTAGCTTGACCCAGCTGGTTGTGTCTGCCAGAATGCTTTGTTACATAAAGTGGATCTCTGCGTTCTTGATGGGCAGCCTGGCAGCCAGCGTTGTGTATCCCTGCCCACCTCCAGCCAAACACAAATGAAGTGTGCACATCCAAAAAGAAAAATTGTGCATTTTCAGTATTTGGCATAGTCCCAAAGATCTCCAAGTGATTTCCCTCATGGGAGGCATTCTCTGTGGAAATGAAGACAGATACACAACAGTTTGTTTAAAATGAATTGCAATATGCATTGTCTCATAGGAAAACAATCCTTCTT
>KN476867.1:380-15647 GCA_000787095.1 Periophthalmodon schlosseri | reverse complement strand
ATTTAAATGAAAACCCCAAAGTACTGTAGTTTTTTGTAGTATTTTAAGCCTTATAATAATATCTGGAGTTATATATGTGTCTGATTCGTGTTTTGTGCAGTGTCTCGCATGTTCCCAACTTTTGCTAAAGGTAAAATATATAAGCCTCTTAATACAGAAATTATGAGATTTAAAAAATACATTGTTTTGTTGAGAAAAACAAACCAACAAGCAAAAAAATAAATAAAAAATAAAACTAAACCTGTACAGAATTCACAAATGAAAGCCCTTTGTGTGATATTTCAGGGAGTCTAAGTATGAATAGTCAGTCTTATGTTCTCGGTGTTCTAATGATTCTGGTCACCCCTGTCATGCTGCCACATACCAACGTTGACACAGACTCATTCAAACAATAAAACGAGTCAGCACTTTGTCAGCAGCCCGGCTCCGTTTCCGAAGACGACACCTAGATGCAAACACATCAGCTTCATAATTCAAAGCGGTCGAGTCAGCCGTGTTCTGCCACCGAGACTGTCGAGGTTCAGAAAAAAAACAACACTTCCCCGCGCAGAGGAAGCGTGCGTTTTTCTGTCATCTGTATTAAAACAACAAGGTGACTGTGGACGCACTTGTCACGCTCGGAGTTATATCTGCGAGAGAACCGCACTTAAAGAGACACCCGCTCTCTGACGTCTTCCCTTTCTGCTCGCACCAAACTTTACAAGGACACTGTCGGCTTGGAAGTTACCGCTGACAGAGAATCAGAGTGTTTACCGGCGGGCTTGGCGTTTTCCCCGTGCAACCTCTCGGTTTGGAACAACAGCTCGGTAATCTGAAACAAATAACAGAAACATAAAAACAAATTTAATCCAAATGCGCAGATTAGACAAAGTTATGGGGGTAAAAGAAATACATAGGTCTTTAGAGATTACACATTTCCAAAAACCTGTCTTTAAAACCTTTTGTGGCTCATGAGGATTTACATGACGCAAAAAAATACTTTGTTTGCAGCGGTGGGTTTTGTTACTTAAGTAAAAGTACAGATACAGAGGCAAAAATGAAAAAAATCTACTTAAGCAAAAGTATTAAAGTACCTGTTTAAAAATGTGCTTTAATTCCTGTGTAAAATACTTCTTTTTACTCTTTGAGGTCTAATAAAGCTTCAAATGTAGTGATTTTGATAAAGATTTGTGCCAAATTTTGTTCAACAGAAACAATTGAATTACTGTTTTTTTTTTCCTTGCTGTTTTAATTTGTATATTTGTGTTTCCTCAAACTAAAAAACATGCTAAAAATAAACCCTCAGCCTTTTCAGCAGGTCTCAGACAATAATAAAAAATACTTTTACTTTTCAGTCCAGTTCAAAAATGTAGTGGAGTAGAAAGTACAGATACTGCTCTCAGATGTAGTGAAGTAAAAGTAAAAAGTATCCAGTTTAAAATGTACTGATACCAAAATTTATACTTACAGTACAGTACTTTACTACTTTTACTTCATTACCTTCACTGGTTTGTACAGTTTGGTTTAGTTTGACATTTGTGTGTAACATTAATATTAACAAACAGAATACTATTAAATTGTATTACATTATAAAAAGTATAATTCTCATTACACTTTGTAGAATTATTGCCATTTGCTTAAAATAAAAACTCCTAACAAAGATTTGTGATTTCTTACCTTGACCATGCTCTCCAAATCAGATGACCTGCAGGGGGCAGTAAAGGACAAGGCATCAGTACTACTAAAAACATGATGAATGTGCAGTATTTCAAGATGGCCTTCGTTTACTGACACACTCTGCAGACCAGGTGATTTTAAAACTGCAGCAAGATTTTAATGAAATCCAAAATTCCTTCAAAAATCTTAAATTATATGTCAATTAAAGTAAGCATATGATTTTATTTTCTAAAAAAAAACATTTAAGTAACGTTCAAACTACAAATCTTTATGCACTAAATGGTACGTTGATTGAAAGAGTCACTACCTATAAATATCTTTTGGCTTGATGAAAACTTATCCTTTAAAATACATATCTCAGAATTATGTAACAGTTTACAATCAAAACCATAATTTTACTAAAGGAACAAATCTTGTATCTTGGCATTGAACTGAAATACAAAACAGAAGGTCGGCCATCGTTATCCGTCAGAAGAGAACAACAAATGTATTTATAATTCTATTTATATTTATGAAGGACGAGGACGACAGACTGACTCAATCTCTCACTTGTTTGTTGAACTTTGATACGGGAACTTTTATTATAAGATCTCATGATGGTCTACGTCTAAAAACTGAAGAATAGAGAGGAGGAGAGAGAAGAGAAGAGGTAGAGAAGAACTTTTAATACAAGATCTCATGATTGTCTACGTCTAAAAACTGGCCGCACTAGAACTGAAATAGGGTTATTTTACTTCCCAAAAATGGAACACATCTGAAGGACGTGTAAAAACTGGACAGATTGGTGCCACTGCAGAACTTTAATAATGTGGAGATAAACATTTATAATCAACCTGCTCCTGTTTTTAATGTTTTAAATGGACCTGTGCAGTTATGTGTTTTGTTTGTGTTTGTATCGTTCTGAGTTTTCTCTTTGGACTCTCCCTGTTTGAATAAAGATAATCCAGACGTCTATGAATATCTCGGTGTGAGGGTCGTGTGACGGAATGAAAACAAATCCGTCCGATCTCGTGGAATGTGGAGAAAGTCTCGTTCGTTTAAGACGTGTGAGGTCATGTGATGTTCAGAGTAATGTAACTGTCGTGTTTCTGTGAAGGGACCTGCACCGCAACACATCAGGACAAGACACTTTACACGGCTACTTTCCAACAAGACGACAGTCCTACGAGTGGAGACAGTGGGACGGAAACCACAACGACACGCGCGCACACACCACATGCACAAACACACATGCACACACAAGCGCATGCACACACACACATGCACAAACACACATGCACACACAAGCGCATGCACACACACACATGCACAAACACACATGCACACACAAGCGCATGCACACACACACATGCACAAACACACATGCACACACAAGCGCATGCACACACACACATGCACAAACACACATGCACACACAAGCGCATGCACACACACACATGCACAAACACACATGCACACACAAGCGCATGCACACACACACATGCACAAACACACATGCACACACAAGCGCATGCACACACACACATGCACAAACACACATGCACACACAAGCGCATGCACACACACACATGCACAAACACACATGCACACACAAGCGCATGCACACACACACATGCACTCACATGCGCACACATGCACACACACATGCACACGCATGCACACACACACATGCACAAACACACATGCACATACACGCTCAAGCACATGCACACACACACACACACACACACACGGACACGCACAAACGCTCAAGCACATGTACACACACACACACACACACACAGACGCTCAAGCACATGTACACGCACACACAGATACACACAAATGCTCAGGCACATGCACACACACACACAGACACACAAACGCACAGGCACATAGGCACATGTACACACACACACACACACACACAGACACTTACAGAAACACACAAGCGCTCACACAAACACGGACACAAATGCTCACACACACAGACACACACACACACAAGTTCTCACACAAACACACACACGCTCAAACAAGCACACACACAAGCGCTCACACAAACACGCACACACACACAAGTTCTCACACACACTAGCGCTCACACAAACACACACACTCGCTCAAACAAGCACACACACTAGCGCACACGCAAACACACACACACGCACGCCTAGGCACACGCACACACACAAACGCCTAGGCACACGCACACACACACTTACACACACATAAAGCTAAGTGATGACTGTGTGACATTTGTGGTGTTGTCAGCTCGCTGGCAGACGAAAGGAGGGAGACGGGGAAAGAGAGAGGATATGAAAAGAGAGGAGAAGAGGTCTTTAATGATTAAATTATCTCCTGACCTTGTCTTTGACAGGGCAAATCCCCCAACGCAATGACACAGACTGCACACACACACGCGCACACACACACACTTTCCCAGTGACAGGCCCAATTATGACCCTGTCAGGAAACCTAACAGTCAGAGGAGCAGGTTGTGTGTGTGGCAGAGCTCAACGAGAAAGAAAAGGGCAGAACGCCAAGTTCAGCAAAAGCAGCGAAACCTTGAAGACATCAGAGAGTAAGAAAATGAAGCTAAAAGACTCAAAATCTCAACAGCTCCGGAGATGAAACAGATCTGCCACTTCAGCAAACAAAGAAATATCTCATCTCATGTCAGTTATTAAAAGAACGTAGTACAGGTTGTCCGTGAAGCCTCTTACCAACTGCCTTTTGAATTAAATTTTAAAATTGTAAAGATGTAAAAATATATGAATCAGACTTGTTCTATTGTTCTCAGTCGTTATAAACGTTTGTAATCACACTGGGGTCTGCGTGTTCGTGAGTTCCTCAAACATTTCCAGACCGTTGGACTGAAGGGATGGACCAGTTCTGTTGGCACCAGGTTCTCCAGATCTCCAGACGGAACAAAGATACGGGACATTACTGAACTAAAGCAAAAGATACAGATGTGATTGAACCGAATCGATGAGGCTCTGCTGCAGCGAAACATGACAAGAAACCCAGTCCCGTCTTGATGCTTCGTGTGACTAATGGAGCCCATAAAGAGGTGGATTAAATGAGGTTTAACACTTTGGAAACCACTGAGAACATTTTTTTTTTAACTGTAAATAGACTTTTGGACACCCTGTATAACACTTGTGATAAAAATGACTTCCATTTCGAAACAATATTACGCTCCATCTCCAGCTACTTTGTTGTTCTGACCAAAGTTTAGTTCAGCAACTTAAATATTTAAAAAAAACTTGAGTCCCATTGGAGACGTCAGCACTTTTCGCTCACCTCCAGCTTTGCTTTGGGCCCTGGCTGTTTTTGAGTGGGTGTGCGCCATTGTAAATATTCATAAACAGCCCTTGACAAAAGCCCAGTGGTCAAAGGCGGCTCTGGCTCAGGTTAACTGTGTATTTATGCCCAAGTCATTACCCAATCCAGAAAAAGAGCCCTAAAGTCCAGTCCACATCCAGAACTTACTCCCTCCCCGACTTCACTGAATGTCCCTGAATGACCTCTGGCTCTGTGTTTACTAACCCTGATGATGATAGGTGCAGATGTGAAAGCTGTTTGTCCTCTTCTCCTTCACACATTACACTATTAACATGCAGACAGGACTGTTGACCTTTTCTGCATGTCTGTCTGCTTGCTAACCAGGCTAATTCAGAGCTACTGCCCACAGACACACACACACACACGCGCACACACACACACACGCACGCACACACACACACACACACACAGTAGATGGTGTGATAGGATGCACATGTCCCGTTCAAAACACACTCTGCCGCTGTGACCTCTACAGAGCTACAGGCTTCCCTAAACGGTTCAGTTGACACAAAGCAAAATTTGGCCTGATCTAGAATATTCTATTGAAAAAGTGTTGGGGAGAAAGGAAACACTCACTTTCTGAATCCCGTGATGAGGCTCCCGCGGAAGGCCATGAGTTCAGGCGTGGGTAAGGAGGCATCGGACACTGAAAAGTTATAAGTTAAATATAAAAAAAACAATATAATATGATATAATAATAAAGATGCCGTTTTACGCTGTTTTCTGATCCATGTTATAATGTTGTTCTCTCATTAAAAACAGACCTGGAGTTGCGTTTTGTTTCATTCACACATGTTTTTAACACACACAAACCCTGCATATTTAGGCTGAGTTGTTCTCTCAAACTAAAAACACTCCGTTCCACCTTGTGATGTCACGTGGTGATACAGGAAGTGCTCCGTTTGTGTTTTTAAACTTCATACGCCTTCACTAGAATCACCTGGATGATTTCATCTGTGGAATTGTGAATTTCTACTGAACTAAAAGGTAAAAAGTTAGACGCTAACTTGAAAACTACCACTTCATGACATCACAAGGTGGAGCAGAGCATTTTTAGGTTTGGAGATGCAGACAGACTAATAATAAAGTGTTACTCAAACATGTGTGAATGAAACAAAACACAACTTCAGGTGTGTTTTTGAGGAGGAAACAGCATTAAAACATGGCTTAAATCTCATAAGAGTCAATTTCACGTAATATAGGGCCTTTAATGGATGTAAACGTTAGTTCTATATGAAAAAAACAATAACTCCTGTGTACATTCATCTTATATACATGTGTAAAAGCCTACAAATCCAATAAAATATTTATCCGTGAAAGTTATGTTTAAAATATAAAGAGTAGAGTTTAAAAAGGGGCGGCACACAAGTCCAAAATGATAAGAAAACAGAAAACAGGAGGTGCCATTTATTATTAAACAACTCTATCTAGTCCCTCTGTCAGCGGAGGCGCCTCTCCTGCTCTGCTCGTTACATATTCACACAGTCTAATCTCTTAAAAGGCCTGATGAGCACACAGGAGTAAGTGGGCAAACGCAGTGTGTTAATGCAAGACCAATTAGCCCGCAGGCGAAGCAGCGGTTTGGTACGATGACAGCCGCTCGTGATGGAGACCTGAAATATGCGGAAAGGACTTACATAAAGTGTAAAGCCCGGCCAGGTCTCGGACGGCCAGCGAGCGGATCTCTGAAAACAGGAACCCTTCCGACTCCAGCGAGACGCCGGCTTCCTGCGAGAAAGATACGAACGTCAGGGAGGTAACAAAAACCAGATGGAAAACGGTAAAATAAAGAAGTAATTTAATGAGACGGATTAGTAACAAAACTGGTCTAAAATGTTTAAGCAAAAGAACCTAAACTAAGAAACCAGAAATAACAAAAAGTGTAAGAAATAACAAGTTTCGTGTTTATCTGCTCATATAAAGTAAATAAAAGTGAACCGGCGGTACCTTGAGCGCTTGTCGGGCCTCCTGCGAGCTGGAGAACGCAGGGAGAACGTAGGTGGAAAGGGTGTCTACGTCTGGGGCCACGTCGAGGTCTTGCATGGCTTTCACCAGCTCCACAACAGCTGCACGGAACCGACAAAGGGTTGAAGTTAAACATGAAATACAGTGACAGGCCCCCGAAGAGAAGAACTGGATGAAAAAGCATGTTTTTGAACTGTTAGCTTCATAATTTTAGACGTTTTGGGATTAAGAAATATATAAAGTATGTGCGGCTGCGGAACAGCGGCAATACAATAACAATAACACTGAACTGGACATTTTATTGTTGCGTAATGAAAGAAAAACTCCACATATCTGACCGTATCCTGTTTATTACGCACTGATGTCATTGTGTTCATGTTTACACCGGGGTTATTTATGGGGTTATTATGGGATGGGCTCTTACTGCATAGTTTTGATGTAAAATGCAGTGCCAAAGCTGCGTTTGATGCTGTAAACCAAAAGTGCCCAAAGTGAGGCCTGAGGGGCTCTGAGATTTTAAGAATAATCTATTTTGAACCCATTTTGTGTTGAAAAAACTGTCAGGAAATGGGAAGGAGGCCAATCCGGTTTATTTCCTATTATTTAATGTCAATTTAATCACACATTTTTTCGCAGAAGAAGGAGAAGCATGTTCATTTTGGCCCAATGAGGAAAAAACTTTGGGCACCTCTGCTCTAAACAGAATTTTGTTATTTTTTTCATGACAGTAAAAATAAAAATTTTGAAATCGTAAATATAGGAATTTAAGAAACGCGCAACTATCTAAAGTATTTCAATTTTTTTGCAGCTAAAGCCTGAATAAATAAACCTTATTTAAAAGATCCTATATTACACGAAATTGATTTTTGTGAGCTTTAAGCCATGTTAAAACGTTGTTACCTCATCAAAAACATACCCCGAGTTGTGTTTTGTTTGTTTCACACGTTTGGAGATGTAGACAGACTAATAATAAAGGATTACTCAAAGCTCAAAATACTCTGTTCCACCTTGTGATGTCATGAAGTGCTAGTTTTCATGTTATCAGCCGCCTTGTACCTTTAGTTCAGTAGAGATGGACAATTCCACGGCTGAAATCATCTAAAATGATTCTAGTGAAGGTGTGTGGAGTTTAAAAACACAGCGGAGCACTTCCTGTATTACCACATGACATCACAAGGTGGAACAGAGTATTTTGAGCTTTGAGTAATCCTTTATTATTTAGTCCGTCTACATCTCCCAATGTTTTTTAAACTCCATACAGCCCAGATTTCAGCTCTGGAATTGCGAATCTCCACTGAACTAAAAGGTAAAACGTAGCTGTTAACTTGAAAACTACCACTTCATGCCATCACAAGGTGGAACAGAGCATTTTGAGCTTTGGAGATGTAGACGGACTAATAATAAAGCGTTACTCAAACATGTGTGAATGAAACAAAACAACTCCAGGTCTGTTTTTGAGGAGGTAACAGCGTTAGAACATGGTTTAAAGCTCATAAGAGTCACTTTGGCGTAACATAGCACCTTTGAAGAGCCAAGTAACGCACGTCGGTCAAATTGAACGTGCGCATAAACACTGTGGGGCCTTCCATCATCACAGCCCTATGGCCGAGCTGTGGGTCTCACCCTGAGGAGGTGGGCCAGAAACAACATGCATATGGAACACTCAGAAAGCCCTTAAGACTGTGCGCATATGGACAGGCCTCTGAGCGTATGTCTGCTTAATAAACGGAAATGGATCTAATTCACCAACAGCAGATTTCTGAGCGTATCGTTATGCAGCTTTAGGACAAAAATAAACGCTAGAGATCAACCAATACGGGTTTTTTCATGGCCGATGTCGATACTGATCATTTAGAATCCAGCACAACCGATTAACTCTGCCTCTCCAAAGCCCTTTTTACTACAATCCTATAAGAGAGTTGTGTAGTCATGTTTTGTGCAGTTGTCTCTTCGTATTAAAGTGTTAATATAAAGCTTTGTGTTTGTTTTTTAGGCAGCAGATCAACCAAAACAAAATATCGGCCTGTGCTGGAGATGTAAAGCCGATATCTAATACGCAAAAAAAGGCCAAATATCGGCCATATTGGTTTATTACTATATCGACACATGACAGATGGAATGTTTTTGTTGGTTTTTGGTTTTTTTTGCGGCCAATATTTATCGTGTTTACTTTTTTTTTGCACTACTCGGAAATTTTTGGTTATTTTTGGGCTATATGATAAGATTTAAGCTGCAAAAGGTGGAATTAATCACTTCTACAGCTCATTATCGACACATTATCGTACTAAAGTGTTGACGTGTCGCCGCTTCTTCAGTTCTGGTCAGATTACCTTTTGTCCAGTTGACAGATTTGAATTTGAATTGGATTTTTCAAACAATATTGTAGATTTAGAATATTTTTTGGAGAGTTATCCTACCTTCAGGGTTATAAATCAGTTTCCATATCATCATTTATCGTCTATACTTTCTTCATCAATATATCGCACTTCGAAACTTATTATCGTTATCGTGCCCGGGTTAGTAATGGACCGGTATGACCCTCGGAGAGTGCCTTATGTTCTCATGAGGACCGCCGCAAACTAGCCAAAGTACTTCTTGGGTTGACACAGGCTATAAATTTGTAAAAAAAAAAAAAAAAAAAAGGGAAAAAACCGAAATAACTTCTTTTGTTTATGTAAAAAAAAAAAAAAAAAAAAAAAAAAGTGGTAAACAGCCTCTCTGTGTTGCTAAGTCTCCTGGGACACACGTGTTCACCTGGCAGCCTCTCACTGAAGGTAAATAAAAGATGAGTTGGGCTTTTACGTCCCATTAGAACCTGCATTAACCCAGGTATAGAACTACCTGAGGCACTAGGTCCATCTAGCCATCGCTTCGCTTCTCCGGCCGTATCACTCGTTCGCCGGCCCCTCTCACTGTCAGGCCGCACGGCTCTCAACAAACAAGTAAACAACCGATCGTCAGCTCTCTTCTCAATGGGCCGATCCGTCCGTTCGTCCCCGCCGCCGTCCATTCCCACCCCTATTCCCTTTCATCTCGGCTTTTTTTATGAACGAGAAGACGACGTACCTGCCTTCCTTCTGAATAATCCATAATCAATTTCACGGTGAAACAAACAAGGAAGAAAAGAGTGAATGAGAGCTGAAGACGCGATGCTATTTCGCGCGGGCTTTTGGACTTCCTCAGCACTTTTAGCTGCCTATAGTGATACAATTTTAGTATTTTTTCTGAAACTACAAAACTTTCAGAGCAAACTTCGAAGTGAAAAACTAAGGATTTAACAGAGAAAACCAGTCGGAAACGTCCCCATCGTCCCAGTGGTTTAGCTCGTATTTGATTATGGGGCGACAGTGGCTCGGTTGGTAGAGAGTTTATCCACTGATCCAAAGGTTGGCGGTTCAAATCCCGCTCTCACAGATGAGTACTGTTGTTGTGTCCTTGGGCAAGACACTTCACCCACCTCGCCTCTAGTGTGTGCGTACACTGGTGTACGAACGGCTGAGCGCTTTGAGTGCCCTGAAGGTGGAAAAGCGCCATTTCTGATCTACGTTATAATGTTGTTTCCTCATCACAAACGTACCTGGAGTTGTGACATCTGTTCCACCTTGTGATGTCATCATGTGGTAATACAGGAAGTGCTCCACTGTGTTTTTAAACTCCATACACGTTCACTAGAATCATTTGGATTATTTCAGCCCTGGAATTGCCAATTCTACTGAACGCCAATTTCTACTGAACTAAAAGGTAAAAAGGTAACTGTTAACTTCAAAACCACCGCTTCATGACATCACAAGGTGGAACAGAGCATTTTGAGCACAGCATTTTGAGCAGACTAATAATTAAAGATTACTCAAACGTGTGTGAATGAAACAAAACACAACTCCAGGTCTGTTTTAGATGACATAACAGCATTTTGTGTAATATCGCACTAGTAAAACCATTTTGTTTGTTAAAATTTGCTGTATAAATAAATCGGACTTGGATCATTTGCATCCCTGTCCCTCAAGGTCACTTTCCGGTCTTTGGATGTGAGTAAGCCCCGTTGCTCCGTATCTTGTCTGAAGTGTTTAAATAAAACATGGGGCACACCAGACGACCTGTAAGGGCCTCTGCAGGTTGGTCAGCACCGAATACGACACCCCATCAAAGCAGGAAAGGATCTTAGCAGTGAGTTAAGCATGGCAGTCATCACAAGATATCAGCATCAGCTTCATGTCTCCAGGTTAACTGTCACGAAGGAGGAGAGCGGAGGGGAGGAAAACAGGATCCGTTCCCTGTCATCTTGGTCGTCCTTGGACATGAGTTCCTGTCACTTCTCCTTTCCCCCACTACTGCACTAACTGTCTCTACCTTTTGCAGAAGAGGGGCTGTAGCCGTCGCTAGCTCAGAGGTGATGTCAAAAACTTAAGACAAGGAGACGAACGTACGAGGATTTTTTGTGCGTGTGTGTGTGTGTGTGTTTTGTGTTTCCGTCCGGGTAAACGACAGGCTTACTGGAGACAGAGTAAGCTACTACCACAGTTTTTAAACGGGGTTGCGAACTGCGCCTATGCACACGACCAGTCAAAAGTTTGGACACACCCTCTCATTCAGTGTTTTTTTTGTTATTTTTACTACTTTCTACATTTTAAATACACGCAGAAGACATCAAATATATGAAGTAAGATATATGGAATTATGTAGTAAAGAAAAAAAATGTAATAGCTCTACTAAGTTTTTTTTTTTTTTAATCTTTTTTTTTTTATTTGTATCATCCCCCTCCCCCCCAAAAAAAAATTACATTAAAATCACCAATCCCGAGTTCTACTAAATATTTTTTTAATATTCAAATCCTCAAAGTATCCGCCCTTAAATAAAAAAATATTTAGTAGAGTTATTTCACTTTTGTTCTTTATTACATAATTCCATATACGTCTTACGTCATATATCTGACGTCTTCCATAAGTATTTATTATTTTTATTACTTTCTACATTTTAAAGAGAAAAAAACAAAACACTGAACGAGGGGGTGAGTCCAAACTTTTGACTGGCAGTGCTTGTTTAAACAACGCCAGTTACATCTCATTTAATGCTTTTTTTTTCCTCTTTATTTTTGCTACTTACTTACTCTACATTTTATATACGGTAAACACAGAAGACATCAAATATATGAAGTAAGATATACGGAATTATGTAGTAAAGAAAAAACTTATATTTTTCAACAAAGCAAAGAGGATTTTGAGGATTTTAATATAAAAAAAAAACTTTTATTCTTTGCTACATAATTCCATATATCTTACTTCATATATCTGTTGTCTTTTGTATGTATATAAAATGTATAAAGTAGTAAAAATAAAGAAAAAAAAACATTAAACGAGATGGTGTGACTTATAGTGTAAGTGTACGGCAATGAATAAATGTGACTCGTTGCATTTAGGTGGTAGATGCTAGTAATAATGCTAGTACTTTTAGGAAAGATGCAATACAAACTCTCAAAAAGTACTTCGTATGAGAGAGTTAACTCATTTGAAATTATTTAAAGTAGTATAAAATCTTTGTAAAAAAAAAAAAAGCAAACTCCAAAACATCCACCATTTTGTGTCAGAATCAATAAGACCGCGCGCCGCAAAGAGTGACACGCGCTAACTAGCTAGCGGCAGGTGCTACGTACGGGCTAGCATATGCTTCCACTACACCCGCCAACACCACACCTCATCAACATGCGCCACAATCCGCCCCCCTCCCTTTTACTCTCCCCGTCGCCGCCCCTCATTTCCGCGGATCTGGCCGAATTTGCCCGCTAGTGACACCTGTGGACAAAAAGTGACACGGAGCTTAATATTTCATGGGACGTGCACAGTGGGGCGCGTAATCCAAAGTGAACTCCCTCAGAGCGTTCGCATTTACATGAAATCAAGTCACTCCACATCAGTCACATCACCTGCTCTGACTGCACCGGACCCCCTCCTCCCAAACATGTGGACGCACACCTCACACAGGCCTCACAGACACTGGAGGGAGCGAGAGAGAAGGAGAGAAGGAGGGAAGGAGAGAAGGAGGGAAGGAGAGAGAGGTAGCAAGAGAAGGAGAGAAGTGCGTTAACTGCACCAAAGTCCTCCCCAAACATGTGGACACTCACCTCACACAGGCCTCACCGACACTGGAGGGAGTGAGAGAGAAGGAGAGAAGGAGAGAAGGAGGGAAGGAGAGAAGGAGGGAAGGAGAGAAGGAGGGAAGGAGAGAAGGAGGGAAGGAGAGAAGGAGGGAAGGAGAGAAGGAGGGAAGGAGAGAAGGAGGGAAGGAGAGAGAGGTAGCAAGAGAAGGAGAGAAGTGCGTTAACTGCACCAAAGTCCTCCCCAAACATGTGGACACACACCTCACACAGGCCTCACAGACACTGGAGGGAGTGAGAGAGAAGGAGAGAAGGAGAGAGGGAGGTGCTCCAACTGCACCAAAGTCCTCCCCAAACATGGAGAGAAGGAAAAAAGGAGAGAGGGAGCAAGAGAGAGGGAGAAGGAGAAAGGGAGGTAGTGAAAGAAGGAGAGAGGGAGGTGCAGTGACTGACCCAAAGTCCTCCCCAAACATATGGACACACACCTCACACAGACACTGGGCTGTTGGGCGGTAGTGAGAGAATAAGAGAGGGGGAGAAGGAGAGAAGAGAAGAAGAGTAGGAGAGAAGGAGAGAGAGAGAGGGAGGTAGAGAGAGAGGGAGAGACAAGGAGAGAGAGAGAAGGAGAAGGAGGGGGAGCGAGGGAGAGAAAGAGAAGAGAGAGAGAAGGAAAGAGAGGAGAGAGAAGGAGAGAGAGAAGAGAGAGAAGGAGGGTGGAGAGAGACAGAAGGAGCGAGAAAGGAGAGAGGGAGAATGAGAGAAGGCGGGAGAGAGAGGGAGGCAGAAAGAGAAAGAGACAAGGAGAGAAAGAGAAGGAGAGAGGAGCGAGAGAGAGAGAGAGGAGAGAGAGATGAAACATTCATGAGGGTTAAGCCAAACACCACTGAAGTGAGTGAGTTTCTATTTGTTCTAATATCAAACAGATGCCGACAGAAATCATCATTATCTCATTATCTTTGTGCTGTGTATCACGATAATTATTAAAGTTGTTGTCAGTTAAAAAAATGTTATGAATATGAATAATAATTTAATGTTATGATCAGT
Source organism: Periophthalmodon schlosseri (assembly GCA_000787095.1). Classification (NCBI taxonomy): domain Eukaryota; kingdom Metazoa; phylum Chordata; class Actinopteri; order Gobiiformes; family Gobiidae; genus Periophthalmodon; species Periophthalmodon schlosseri. Next base: position 1,567 of record KN476867.1, on the reverse strand, counting down.
TTTCATATTTAAATCACTGCTACGTGGGTAAAAATGTGTTGTATGTTCAAATCCCTTATGTTCTGATGAAGTCCACATCTGTTTCTTTAAATTACTGTCCCTTCTTTTCCCCTTCGCCTTTAAAAACAAACAAATCTGTCTCAACTAAAGGGAGTTGATTAGACATAGATCGATATTTAGGTTTGTCGATATATTGGACCGATATTTGGACTTTTCATTGTATCAGATATCGGCCTTAAAAGTTCTATATTTCCCTAGTTTGACTCTTTTGAGCCTTAAGTTATGTTATAATGTTGTTTCCTCCTCAAAAACAGACCTGGAGCTGTGTTTTGTTTCGTTCACACATGTTTGAGCAACACTTTATTATTAGTCTGTACATCTCCAAACCTCAAAATGCTCGGTTCCACCTTGTGATGTCATGAAGTGGTAGTTTTCGAGTTAGCAGCTCCTTTTAGCTTTTGTTCAGTAAAGATCGGCAGTTCCAGGGATGAAATTATCCAAATGATTCAAGTGAAGGTGTATGGAGTTTAAAAACACAGTGGAGCACTTTCCGTATTCTCGTCTGAGAGAAGAACTCGGCCTAAATCTGACACAAAAAACACAACTCCAGGTCTGTTTGTGATGAGGAAACAACATTATAACATAGGTCAGAAAATAACCTGCTGCTAAAAACTACACACAAAGTTTTATATTAACACTTTAATATGAAGAGAACTGCAAAAAATGTAACTACACAGTTTTCTTATAGGTTCATGGTAAAAAAATGAGCTTGGGTGGGAATCTATAGTAAATTTAAATTATATAATAAGGGGAAAATAATCAAAATAGGCCCAAGAATATTGACAGATCTCATCTTCCAGCGGTTGCTCTGGATTCTAAACAATCGGTATCGGCGTCGACCTTGAAAAAACCCCATATCGGCCAATCTCTAGAGTTGATCTCAAAACTTTTATCCAGTTTCTCCTTCCTGCCTGCTCAAATGATGTCAATGAACTGACCGGGGGAAAACACATGACTTATTAATATCTCTAAAAACCCCAAAGAGAGCGGCGGAGCTCAGCATAAATAAAGAACTTAAAAGCCCAGCCGCTGCTAAACACATCTGACATCTGTGTTTGTGGGAATGAGATGTGGATTCAGACATGTCTTTACCGTCTGACTCCTCCAGACACCTGAACGCTACACGA
>KN476866.1:4875-18512 GCA_000787095.1 Periophthalmodon schlosseri | reverse complement strand
ATGGAGGGAGGGAGGGAAGGAGGGCGAGCGAGGGGCGAGGGAGTGGGGGGGGGAGAGAGAGAGAGAGAGCAGGTAGCTGAAGGGCCCAAACAGAGACAGACAGGCAGCGGGCAGGAGGAGCGCACAAAACACACTAAAACATCTGTAATCGCCAATTCACTCGTACTCAATGGCTGCTCATGGATTAAAGATTCAGATGTATTGTCTTGACAGATGGGAGGAGGGGAGCGGGCGAGAGAGGGGGACCGAGCACATCCCATTTCCATTTGTGTATGTGCCGCACGCTTGGTCTCACCACACAGAAAGCATCAGCACCACCAGCCCTGGGTTGACCGTTCCTTTGGCTAAACGTTGGAGGAAATGATCGTAGTTCATAGATTTATGGGTAGTTTGCATGTCATTTGTGTGTAGTTTGTTTTGTGAGTAGTTTGTGTGTAGTTTGTTTTGGCTGTAGTTCGTTTTGTGTGTAGTTGAAGTGAGTTTGTGTGTAGCTTGTTTAGTTTGTATTAAGTTTGTCTGTAGTTTGTGTATAGTTTGTTTAGCTTGTGTGTAGTTTGTGTGTAGTTTACTTTGTGTGAGTTTGTTTGTGTGTAGCATGTTTAGTTTCTGTTAAGTTTGTGAGTAGTTTGTCTTGCTTTTGAGTAGTTTGTGTGTAGTTTTGTGTATGTGCTGCACGCTTGGTCTCCACACAAACCATCAGCACCACCCTTTTGCTGAAAGTTGGAGTTTTTTCAAAGTCTGTATGAGTGTTGTGTATAGTTTGTGTGTAGTTTGTTTTGTGTGTAGTTTGTTTAGTTCTTGAGAAGTTTGTGTGTAGCTTTATGTATGTCCCGCACACTTCCAACCGTCCAATCACACAGGCACTCTGCACATCCGGCCCCTCACTACAAAACCCAACCTGCGCCAACCGACCCCACTGGCCCCTCACTACAGAACACAGCCAGTCCCAACCAATCCCACCGGCCCCTGTGATGTGGCTCACTTTGTTTGCCCGTGTCCCGTGATCAGCAGACGGGAAATGAGTGTACAGCGCCGTGCCTCCCACTCCCCACATCAGAGAGGAGAGCAAATGAGCGTGCGGAGAGGGAAGGAGTCAAAGTCGACGTGAGACTCCAATGCTGAAGCCTCCTCTGTGCTAATAACAGCTGTTCTGAAGAGACATGCTACACCCCTCACACTGTGCATGCACATTGTTTTTATTATCTGACACATGAGAACAAATGGGCCCACACAGCTCCATAGATATGTGTCTAGTTAATTCTGAGTTACACTTATGAGTTAGTGTAAGAAAGTACAGTGAGAAACTATTCCCTGCAAAAAATGAGTTCAATTTTGTCTGAGATTTTAACATGCACTTACACAAGAACAATGGCTTTGATTAGACGTATATACATTTTCCCAGCGCCATTAAGGGATGGGTCAAATGCAGAGGACAAACTTTCCCACAGGGACAATAAAGTGTACCTTAACCTTACCTAACCTTACACAAATCTTACAGTATTTTGGTGTAAGTAATCCCTCAGACAGGACAGAAATACAGTAACGGGGTCACAGACTGGTGGTCAGTACAGTGAGTCATTCAGATGGGTGCGTTTCACACAGCTTTGACAGAGCCACCATCCCTTTAACAAGGCTTGAAACATTCATTTTAGGTCTTAACTGTGGTGTTATGGAGGTAGAAAGTAGTAGAAAGGACTTCTTATTCTTAGTTGGGCCAATTCGGCTGGAGGCTTGAGTCTGCCTGTATCAATGTTAGTGTTCCCGTGTAATGGACTAATGGGTCAAAGTGAGAGGTGAAGGGACTAGGGCAGCAGTGGCTCAGTAAGAGTGTTTGTCTACAAGATTTGTCGATTTGATTCCGGCTCGGACTAGTTCACGTAGACTTTGTGTCCTTGGGCAAGATACGCTATTGGTGTAAAAAAATACTGGTATAGTAAGTAAAGTACATGCAGTTGTATTTGCCCGAATGTTACTGTGGCTTCAATCAGCAGTCAATAACATTTTTAAAGAGTTCAGCATCGTTTAAACTGTAAAAAGTCGAATAAGGGCAACATGTTTCACAACAGCGACTCAATGCTAAACTCCAAGTGAACACTCTTTATGGTTATAATAAACACGTGAAAATCGCGCTGAAGAATGGAGCAGTACACAGCTCTGTCTCTGTGTTTGTGCGGACTGAGCCTGTGTGGTCCGAGAGCGCGGCCCTGTCAGTGTGGAGGGGTAATGGTGTGCGCACTGGACTGGAGAGGACCACCTGAGAGTTGTTTTTGGGCATTAGTGCACCCCCCGCTCCCCCCTCCTCTCTCTCTCTCTCCCCCTCTCCCTTTCTCCTTCGTCCTCGCTCTCTCCTTTTCTCTGTCTCCCCCCCTCGCTCTCCCTTTCTCTAGCTCCTTCTCTCTTTCTCCCTCGTCCTCGCCCTCTCCTTTTCTCTGTCTCCCCCCCTCGCTCTCTCACCCATCTCCTTCCCTATCCCCCCGCCACCTCCTCTCTCTCTCTCTCTCCATCTATGCGTCTGAAACATAACACTGACCATCCCCTCCCCACACCTCCCCTCCCCTCTCGTGAATGAAAGGGACCCGAGCCCGTCCGCTGCAGAATTAAAAAGCCGCTCTTCAATAAAACATCAAGAGTTTTTGGTTAACGCACGCTTGACATGGCGCAGTAATTGACTTTTTGGACTATGGGATTTACATGAGCCCCTCCAAAGCAGCTTACCTGTGCAGTGATGCCCCTTGAGGAGGCAGTCCCGGTCCCTGCAGAGGTGGATTTCCATAAACTACAAAAATCTGTCCTCCATTTTTTTTTTTTTTTTTTTTGCAGAAATGCAAAAACTAGTCACTGTAGATAATTTAAAGGGATTTACAGGCAAGTGTTTTGGAAATCTCAAAAGTGAAATCTTGCCAAATCATTTTAATCCATTTGGCGCAGAGTTAGTCTAATGTAGCCAGCCACAGAGAATGAATGTTTTTGTTTTATAGACTTTTAAATTTAAGCTCTACTTTGTTAATCTATTTTTAAAAGTGTCAGGCAGATGCATTTGGATTGATGAATTTACTAGAGGTGCTGTTATATTCAGAATACGTATGCTGAATCGTAGGAATAAGACACAGGAATATTCATGGGTACCAGGCACAAGGAGTCATACCTGATTTGAGTCATTTTGGTTGTGAATGGTCCAATTAGGAAGGATTTTTATCACACATTTGAATTCTTTCCCCTGTTTCACCCTCTCTGCCCATCTCCACCGCAGCAGCAGAACCATTCCTCAGGTTTTGCATTACCTCCTCTTCACCACCACCAACAGTGCATGGACAACAGTTGTGATATAAAATATCACTGTTCTTTTGGAGGTAGCAAAAGAAGGCTGAATTCTGTCAAAGTGACAAAAGTTTTAGTGAATGAATATGTTTTCCCAATTATCCAAGTAGTTTCTCCACTACTATTCTTGTGGAGATATGTAAAATTAGAATATTGAGTATGGAATTTATAGTAAAAACTAGAATGCAACAAAGAGCAGTTTCAAAGTTACAGAAACGTCCAGTGTAATCTTCCAATGGTATAAAGTGACATTTCTGTTAAGTTTTTAGCAGTTGCCTCAGCCACAATATTCACAGGCATATCGATTTGCCATAATATTGTCAGAATTAAAAACATTCAAGACTTTTGTCCAGATCACGCTTCCCACCTTCCCTCTCCTCTGCGTTCCCAACTCAGAGCCAGTCCACAACTTGATCGGGGCGCGTGTGGTCGGAGTGGGTTGCGGAGTGAGACACAGTTGGACCAGTCCAGTATATTGGGTGTCACAAACACACATTGCCGACTATCTGTCAGAGCAAACATTATTCATTGCAGTAGCTCATGACGCCCAGGAGGCCCGGGTCTCTTTTTGTTCTCTCGCAGCCACAACCCAGAAGCTATTAAAGGGGCAGGACTGGTGCAATGTAAGATTTATTGGTCCATTCCTCACAAGTGCCAACTAACATTTGCTCCTTACATCTTTCAGCGTGTGCGTGTGAGGTGTGGATTCGGAGGCCTGTCATGCTTCTTGTCTTGTCAAAAAGGAGCTACAAGGATTATAATACGACACAGTGAAGCGGAGACAAGCCGGGTTTTAAGAGCGGCATTACCTGAATACTCCTGTCCATTATAGACATGCTGAGAGCCAGGAAAGTACTGCTCAGGATGCAAAGAACAGGGAAAGTATGAACAAGGTAGATTTAAAAGTTTGATTTGGGAATGAAGTGAGTGAATAGCACATAGTAATACATGGATTCACTCAAAATCAGGTTTTGTACTTAAATTTAAGTAGGTTTAACTCACTTACATCCAGGACATATATCCAGGACAGAGTTAACATTCTAATGAGCGAATTCCGTAACCTGAGCAGCCATGCACCTTCTTCTCCAATCTTTATCAGTTTACATTTCAGTTTGGGTTGAATGTCTCAATATTGATTTCGATACCACAATGATAATAAAAATACACTATTTTTAGACAATAAACTGTAATTTTTAACACAAAATAATAGTACTTTGTTTATGTTACCATGTGATCTTATACTAGTTCTGATAAAGCTCAAACTTACTGTTAAAACTGTTAGCTGATTTTTTAATACTTCAAATTAGTATCTAGTTTTGACACTGGTATTACTATCTGAAGTTATTCAGTACTTCAATACAACCCTAACCCTAACAGTGACAGTACTCAAACTTCATAATAATACAACTCAAATATTATAAAATACTTTTAAAACTACTCTTTAAGAATTAGTCCAAAAAGTATATACTGTAACTTCTTACTATAACAGCTCTAGTGATTATACAGATCCTAATGCACCATCATGTTAACAGTGGCCGTCATTTGCACGTTGTGCCTCTCCTCTGCTCCCTCACACCTCCGAGCCGCTGACGAATATCTAATAAGAGTGTGTGGTTTCTTCTTCTGCACGTTTGGCTCGTGACACATGGCTGAAGCCGGGGAAGTACGCCTTAAATTAATTAACATGGGACCTCTTGTAGCTGCTCACTTCTGTAAACAAACATTTTAATATGGCGTAATTAATTCAATCTGCCAAGCGACTCGGCCCCTCCCATAGATCTTCCTTCACTCTCACTTTGGGCGTCTTGTTAAAGAGTTTATTACAGCACAGGACGTAATACCACTACAAGATTCATGGTTTATATTGGTGCTTTAAGCTCAGTGTTGTTTTGAAAAACATGCTAGCTTGGTGGTTCGCAGTCCCTGTGGTTACATACATGCCAGGAAAACCGGATAACTGGCCTAGTCCAATTTAAACCGATTTTTCAAAATGCACGTAAACCCAGGAGCTATAATTGGGACGTTGTGGTTCAAACCTCAAACATCCCAATAATAAATCAGGAGAACTCTGTGTGCACTCGAATGGCTGCTGCAAGTAACAGCGCGGTGTGATCAGGCTAGGAGCAGACCAGGAGAGGCATTCAACTGCATAAGGTAAGAAACAGCCAGGAAAATAATAGACATGCGTTTGAACATGTACTCTACTCACTCGTTTTAGATCAGCAGCAATGACAAACTACGGCCTTCCACTGCGGACTAGCACATTTTGTTACAGTGTTTAGGTCCATTACTTTAAAGTGAGGAGTTCTCCAGATGTGTTTATGGGATTTGGGAGAATCGAACCACGACACCTCAATCATAGTTTCCAGGTTTACATGCATGTTAAAAATTATGTTTAAATAAGACTAGGCCAGTTATTCAGTTTCCCTGGCTGGATTTGGTGTGTTCTCTGTCTCTGAAATACTTGAAACAGTAGGAAATCACATTTGATCATTATCTTTTTTTCTCAGGTGTGGCCACAGTGAACCAGTAGTTTCTGATATTTGGCAGACTTTTAGGCTGGACACCCTTTCTCTTGCAACCACTTGCATAAATGGGACTGGAGTGGGCAGTTTGTGTTCACCTTCACTGTTGTTGTGTCCTTGGGCAAGACACATCACCCCCTAGACTGTGTATGAATGTGGCGTGTGAGTGATTGGAAATGGTCGGAAAAGCTTTTAACACTGATTAATTACCATGTGTCTGTCAGTCAGTAGCTTTCTACAATGTGTAGTGAAAAAGTTGAAGAAAATGCTTTATATATAATTTGCAGTGCATTATTACTATTACTATTATTATTATTACTAAGGAATTAATCAGGCTTAAACCTTTGCTTTCTCTGATATAAAGAAAAATGATTGTAAAATGAAATAAAAATAATCTGCTAACCTAATGTCGACCATAGCTGCCAGTTTCTTATTTGAACACGCTCAGTTCTCTGCAGTTGCCAGCAAACACAAAAAGACTCTCATAATGAACTGCAAATAGCAGCAAAATAGTACACATTTTCATACATTATTTTAAAATACAAAAAGTGAAATACAAATGTGTCCCAAACCAGAACAAAGCCTAATATCCCCCCTCTCAGCCTGATCATCAAGCAGTCTAAATGGCCGTACCCTCTCCTCCATGTGCTTCCTGTTGGGACCGTGTTGCTATCAGGTGTATGCTAATGAGCCTGGCGCTTGTTGACAGATGTGAGGTTGGACCATGTCAGGTTGTGCTTAGCTCCTGTGCGCTCTCCGGAGGTTCCTCCCTGGACAATGATGCATCTCGCTCTCCGCCGAGGTCAGCTGGACTCTCTCCAGAACATCAGCGGCCATCAATAGTGTGGGTAAAGCAGAGGCCCACAGAGGAGGAGAGGCCTGCATGGACCATTGGCTGACCAAAGCAGACTGGGCCAGGCCGGACCGCGACACAGCGCTGTCTGCAGGAGGGGGGCAGGGGGTAAACACACAATCCCATATAAGGGCTAACCTGTGGACACAAGAAACAGGTGATGCTGCTGGAAAGATGAGCTAGATTGTGGGACATCTGTGAGATAAAGCTTACTATCTTATTATTGAGGTTACTATTCTGAATATCCTTTACATTTCCATTTTCACAATCTGGTTACTTTTCCCAGTTTCAAAATATGTCTTATTTGCTGTTGGACACCACGGCACATTGAGACAGAAACACTTTTTTCAAAGCCTTTGTCACTTGTGGACTTAGACACATTGGGGAGGAGTAACCGAAACCTTTTCTCAAGTAAGAGTACAGTTACACTGTGAACGGCTCAGCTCAAGATGTTTGGGCTCCCATCCAGACGTCATTTTCAGTTTGATAGTACTGATTTGAGACACTAGGATTTATACTACTCCCAGTCGTAATCCTGCTCCCAAAAAGAGCCAGAACGATTTCAAAAACAGTGTCCAAATGACTCTGAAACCTTTTCTACCTTGTTATACTGTAAAAAAGAAGTAGAAGTAAATGTGTGTGGAAACTACTCTGGAAATTCCAATTTAAAAGTAACTGAGTACTACTTATCTCTGTTACAAGCACCTAGGGTATGTTTGCCTTGATTGACTCATCCAACTCACTGTTCCATCCACACACCTGCACATTCTCGGAGCAGGCAACACGACTTTGAAAAACTATCCCCTTTACCCCATCTCCACTCGGCTCCTGCCCAAACAACCGCACCGCCAGATTTTTTATTCCTAACTCCGTGCCGCGACACAGCTTCCTCAATCAAGAGCCGGCTTCCCTCTCCCCGAGCCGACTCCTCCTCCTCCCACCACACACACATACTTACTCGCAGGCCCGGGCAAAGTGGCAGATGCGCGCCTTGTATACTGTAAGTGGGATTTGAAGAATTGGCACAGTCATCTAAGCAGCGCGCGGCAGCTCTCACAAACAAATGACGGCCCGTAGACTCAAAGTGAGATTGATATCTTTTTCTGAACTTCACTGGGAATATTGAGAATATGAAGGGGGCTAGCGCACTCCCCAGGGACCTGTGGGGCGCCTGCTGTCTCCCCCACCTCCACTCAACAATAACACAAAAAAATGGCGTAAATTCATCTTTGGTCTTCATCAATATTCACTCATTCATCGTAGGTTTTGGCAGCTTGAATCTACGCGGCAATGGATGGGGTTAGAATGCACTTTGTCGCACGCACGGGGTTGTCTGGAACGGGAATTAAAATAGAACAATGTGGGGGTTTTTTCTAGCCGATAGCGGAGGCAGAGTCATACATTTCACTTAGCGACTGAAAACTTTTCAATTTGTGCGGCGTGTCCTCAACAAACCCAGCCATTAAATAGGTCAAGGATGGATGTGTGCAGGCTACAGTGAGCTACACACGGGAGGACGTGTAATCAGAGGGGGTAATTGTTTTTAACAGTGGGAATGGTTTAAAGTGCAAGTGGCCTTAAAGAAATGCTATGCACATGATGTCATACTTTACTTGGGGAAAAAACAAACCTGTAAATATAATTTTTTAATGAACAAAATATGCGCTAATTTTAAATATCGGCAATGCATGTGTAAATTTGTGAACCTGGCCAAAATTTAAATGAATAAACATTGTTGGGTCATATGAATATGTTGGAACTCCATACTGACAGTATCTTTTCTGGTGGAAAGTCCGCCAACTATCGCCATGGAGATGTTGTTAATTTACCTGGAATGTTCCACAGTATGGCATTAAACTAATCTATCTCTACAGACAGCCACCACGCCACGTTACAGGTCAGATCTGTGTAGAAATGACCCTGCCCACAAAAAGAACGCAAGTTTTTCAAGGTATTTTTAGCGATAAGAAAGACCTGAAATAGAATAAACGTGATGTAGATACTTTTAATGCTATAGTGTGGAACCTTACCAGCAAAGCAAAAACACCTCTATAGACATGAGCTGATGTTTTCCTTTTGAATAACTATTACAGGAATTGTGACACCTAGCCCGATCTGTGAGAAGGCCATCATCACTTTCTATAATCTAAAAACAATTGTGATGTACTTTCTCGATGACAATATAAATTGCACATGAAAAAACAATATTGACATTTGCACAAACACAATCAGTAACATCACATTAACTATTGGATCTGGGCGCATCCTCTTGGACCTCTTCGCCTGTTTGCCCCGGTGCTGCAGAGGCCTTGGTTGGGTGCTTCCTGGCCACTGCTCGGGCGATTATAGCTCCGTGTGACTGTGACAAAGCTGGTCCTAAAATGAATCAGTGACCTGCTGCATCATGGGTCACAAACTAGACTCAAGTTTATGACAAGGAGGCAGCAGACCCTTGAACGCCTCTTTGTTAACCCCATACAGCCGGTAAATATAGTGATATGTTCAGGATCAATACGACACCGGCGTTTATGTGAGATCATGCGCGATTGATGCGCAGTGAACAAGTGGGATTTTGAAGAGTCGTAATGGGCGGTAAGGAATTCCACAATTTATTACTATTTTTCTAATTTAAATGTTTAATTTTTTTTTTTTTTTTGCCATTCTTTATATAAAATACAAAATAAAAACAGTGAGGATTCAAAAGATAAACAACTCAAAGGCAAAGATTTAAACACAAAAACTCAAACAGTTGAAAAAAACAAACCAAAATTATGCCACTGCTCGACCACAGTCCCTTCCCCAATTTATTACTATTTAATACGTATTGTTGTAATTAATGTAATTTTAAATGTAGTTCTTTTTTGGATTAGCCCTTAAAGGTGTAACGTTTCTAGCTTATCTCCATGGATATGTGATTGCTTTGCCTGGAATGTTCCATATTGTAGCATTAAGCATATCAATCTTCATGGAGACAAGCAGGTAAAGTAGAGACGACCTCGTCAAGGTTTTTTGTTAGTTTATATGTTTTTTTCTTTTTTTAAATAAAGATTACATGTAAGTTATATTTAATGCTGTACTGTGGAACATACTAGGCAAAGAAATAACACTGTCATAGAGACAAGCAGTGCAGTTGCAATATTCCCACCAGAAAGTTACATAGTGAACCTTTAATTTGAACAATATTACCACAGTGTAAACTACATACTATCAGTTTCTCAGTTTTTGATGTTTTTGAGTGTTAGTTTTAATGGCATCATCTCAATCGATATTTCATTGTAATTTGTGTGAAGCCTGGTTACCAATTCATCAAATTCTGGACAACTTAAGGACAATTTAAGAAAAGTTATAATTTTGGGTCATGTCATCCAAATTTGACTTGGAAAAAAAATGTGAAAGTATAAAATGTTGTAATAACAGAGAGGTTCCGGAGCAGTTGTCTTGCACAGTTAATGGTTTTGATTGGCACAGCTTCTTCCATAAAGGTCATCGTGGATCACTGAGGTATAGGTATGTAAGAAGTGGAATGCATGACCCCACACTTAGCCTTATTTCCAGTGGTCCTGATTGTCAGCGCACACCCACCTCCTCCTCAGCCCAATGGGAACGTCCACCAAGTTACAAGTACTTCTGTTGAGATACTAGTTTTTTCATATCTCTAAAAACTATTTGGATGGTGGTCAGTACAGTCAACTTGATCATCCCCTGATTCGTTACCTCTTTAGGAATAAACATCAAACTAAAAATGAATACACTGGAATACATTCTTCAGTTTGTTGATAGGTGAAAATTGTACATTTCTATTCATTTACAATGATCCATAGTTTATAATTCAGAGCCCGACAAGGTTGCAGTTTGATGGAAGATTCGGTTTCTAATTCAAAATGGAAAAATTGACTTGGTTTTAGTAATATGCATAAGAGATTTCAAAAATACAAAGTTTAAAGAAGACGTATGCGATTTTTTTCATGTAATAAAGTAGTCTTGCCCCAGTACAGATATATTTTAAAAACTGCTCCTCAGAATCAGACCGCTACGTGCTGTCTGCATCTAATTTGCTGCTAGTTCTAGTTAGCTTTACCGTGATGGCAAAACTCCGCTCCGGCCTGTGAAAGTTGTGAAAAGCGCTAATAAACTCATTGCTGTGAATAATTGTGCTAGAAATGTGTTAGGAATGCAGCTAGTTCTGTTTTTCATATATTTCAGACAGTAAAAATAGGACGCTTCAACTTTAATATGTCTTAAACTTTTAAATATTTTTTTCCACCACTGTCCCTGAACATGGAGGTATGTGTTTTGTAACAGAATTTTAACATACAGAATTAATATAGTGAGTTTGTGTAACCAATCACTAATAAAAATGAGGTTCAGATATGTTAATTTTCCAAATAATACCAAATTTTGCACCATTTATATACAGGCCGCTCCTGTCAATCGTATTTTTGTCATAATCCAATTCTACAACATAAACCCCACCTATTAGCAACACATCCATCACAACAACGCTAATAACTGAACATCGAGGATTAGCATTGACGCCGTCTACTGTGATAGCCTATTTTTAGCGCTGCTAGCATCTCCCTCAGCACATGTACAAGTGAAACTGATCCCTTTAGCCCGCTGTCTAATCCCAGTCTCCCTGAGCCACTTCATAATGATCTCCCCGTGAAAGGTAAATCAATTATATAACGACCACAAAAGCGGCGTTTTGTCATAAAATGGTAATTAGTCTGGGTCCTGACCTCCCTCCTGGCACCTCTGCTCCCCCAGCTGAGCTCTGCGGCACGCTTCCCCTACACCCCGCGCACGGCCCTCGCGTCTATAAGGGCTTTTGTCTTCATTCTTGGTTGCTAGTAGGACGGGGTCGGTTGTGGGGGGCGGTTGCATCGAAAGTTCTCTCTCTCTCCGCGTTTATCAATCATAGGGTTGGCTCCAGCTGTTCCGCGAGCTTTTCGGATTTAACAGCCGGCCTAACAAATTGTCTCTGAATAGCTAGAAGAACAACCCCCCCACGTGCTAGCAAACGCGACGTAGCTGCTCCCCGCGTAGGCTATTGACTCCGTTTACAAAAGGCGGCATATGTGCGGCAAAGGTGTTCGTACCCAAATAAATTATCTCTTCTATTGTTCCCGGTGACGAATGTTTTTTTTTCTGCATTTTTTTTTTTCCCTTGCAGACACGGGCCACCCAGCCGTCTGCTAGCCCCGGAATTACAAGAACGATTAACGGCGCGCTCCCAAACATGGCGTCATGATCACCGCGGATGCCTTGGAGGAATCTGAGGTTGAGTTTTTTTCATGGCAAAGAGAATTGTCTAATTATGGCTAATGAATGAAGTGTGTGAGAGAAGTGTGTACAGCAGAGACTGGAGTGGAGTTAGCGATTGTGCTAAATGTGGGATAAAATAAGAAATTCAATTAGCTACTGAAAGAAAATAAACTTGTGAGATACTGGAAAGATTGAAATAGATTTTGCCTTGAGGGAAAAGACAAAAGATGAAGTGTGACAATCAATGTATTTTTGGTCTGCTTTTTGCAAATGAAGTTCTTTTCAAAACTCTTTGAAAGGCAGGTCATCCAAAATAGAAGAAACAGAGCACATATTGAATGAATATGTGCTCAAGTTTATTGACAATATAAATATAATACAATTTAAAAGTACCATTACCTTTTATAAACTTGATTAGCCCATGAAGTTATAAAAGTGTTAAACAGTACAAGTTGGCTCAAAGCTGAAACACGTATGTCTGCATCTTTAGTAACAAGTTCAAATCTCCCATATTCAAATCTCCTATTTTTGTGCTTCTTTTACAAGGTCGTGGGTCAATTTGCAATGAAAAATGCAAAACCAAAGTTAGGATTTAAATGTTCCCTTGTATGGCATTAAACTCCAGCCTCCACGTTGTGTCAGTAAGGCTCTATGTGGAGAACGTCCCTTCTATTTATCGTCACTACTAAATGTTAAATGTATGAACTACCAGACTCGCTCACAAATGCACGTCACAGTAACTGTTCCCCGGGTGAACTCTGAGATAGGAAAAACAGCCTTCCACTTTTTTGCTCTTGACAAGTTGAACGGGTTTTGTTTAATTCTTGCTTATCTCTTGTTTGCATCCTGTCTTGTATTTTAAAATAGGATGGCTTTTCTTATTTCTTTGTTTCGGTCTGAATGTATTCCAGGTTAACTTTGTTACTTATTCTATAATGCAAGTCAATAAATCAACCAAATCCTTCCAAACCTTGATAATAAAGCAGAGAAGATCAGGTTTACTCCACTCCACTCCAGACGATTCCAATTAGAACAAGCTATTCTCCGATTCAACAATTCCCAAACATTCCCATTGTAACTTGTGTACCTTTTGCTAATGTTCCCTCCGTGAGTCAAAGATCAAAACGGATCGAACGCACCGGGTAAAGAATTATCAGTGTCTGTTTTCTGTGAATGATTTGTAGGCCTCCAACGCGCCCGAATAAAATGTTACACCCTTCAAGAATATAGATAGATGAACATATGAATTAGGCCCTCTCCCAAGGTCAAGTAGCGATTGCGTTGTTACTCCAAGTGTCAAAGTGACCCGCGCACTCACTTTTTCATCATATTCTGCACATCAACAAAACAGCGTCGGGTACGTGGCGTCGACCAGAAGGGGGGGCATAGGCGGAGAGAGACAGAGAAAGATGAAGAGGGGAGGAGAGAGAGATCCAAATTGATCGTTTGTTGCTCAGATCAGTCATAGTCAGGCGGCCCCTTGGATGGATGTCTGCGATGGCCACTGCAGGTTCAAGCTTCACAGAAAAGGCACGCTCAAAACAAGAGAAATTGGTTGGGGCCCTCGGGACGGGAATCAATGTGAGAGGGGCATGGAAGAGCACCAGTGTTGTTGTTGTGTTTGGAGGAAGAGGAGGAGAGGGCTCTGGGAGTTGTCTAAAAGTTGAGGGGACAGA
>KN476865.1:0-10322 GCA_000787095.1 Periophthalmodon schlosseri | reverse complement strand
TAGTAGTAGCAGCAGTAACAGTAGTAGTAGCAGTAACAGTAGTAGTAGCAGTACCAGCAGTAACTGTAGTAGTAGCAGTAACAGTAGTAGTAGCAGTACCAGCAGTAACTGTAGTAGTAGCAGTAACAGTAGTAGTAGCAGTACCAGCAGTAACTGTAGTAGTAGCAGTAACAGTAGTAGTAGCAGTACCAGCAGTAACTGTAGTAGTAGCAGTAACAGTAGTAGTAGCAGTACCAGCAGTAACAGTAGTAGTAGCAGTAACAGTAGTAGTACAAGAACTAGACTTAGCAGAAGTACAACAGTAGTACTACTAGTTTGTTGTATCCAAACTGCAGTATCATAGGTCTGTATATAATGAAAAACGTGTTTGTTCCTGAGCAGTGATGTGTGACTAAACACAGTCTGACAGGACATATTGTCTGTGCTGTTGTGTTCATCGTCTAAATGAGCCAAGTACAGATGAGACTCTGCCCCGGAGCCGGCTTTGGACTGAACACACTTCAAATATTCTGAGGGCGTGATATTAGAGGCGGTTAGCACTTTGGACTTTCTAACCTCGAGCTTTTGTCAATGTACTAAAGACTTTTTTCTCAGACGTGAGATCTTTGAACATGATTCGACAGAAATTTTATAGTGTTATGGGCTTTCTTGGCTCCAAATTACTTTTAGGAAAAATACTGAGTCAATAGTATGGAGGGGAAGATCAATGATGCAGTCCACTTATAGACCTGGTTTGGTTCTCGATTAGACCTGGAATAGTCCTGTTATAGACCTGATTTAGATCTGGTGGTACTCGGAAAGCCAAATCTTTTCTTTGCTGGTACTTGGTGTGAACTTTGAGAGCCACTGGTCTGATGTGTATGTGAATATGGTAAATTGCATCGTGTAAAGTCTCTACAAACAATTAAAAGGATTCAGGCTCACAAAGCACAACCCTCCGTCTATTTCAGGTGCAGTCGGTGCCCTGTTTTCTCCTGAGTCACTGTGACAAATGGAAATGGATCCAGAGGAGGCCAAAGAGGAGGAAGGATGGACTTAAATAACACTGCTCCAATGGACTGACCTGTCAGTGTGGCTGCGCTGTCGGCCTCTCATAACATTACAGACTATTACATTTCAAAAGTTAAACATTTTTACTGACATTTTAAGCGTAAGTGAGGTGATGTAACCAGTCAGTCTTCCTGTGGATCCACAATATACCTTCCTTCTATCTGATCTAATCTTCTATCTGATCTTTGTTGTACAGTTTTGTTATAATAAAATAAAAAGGCATTGAAAAGTTAATAGTCTGAGTGAAATGTGTTGTGCATCTGTAGCAGTACGATTTCTCAACAGTTTATGTCTAAAATAAGTCTATATATATGTATATGTTCAAATAAAAGGCTGGAGAGTCTATGTAGGTAAAGTTTGAATGCGTGTATAAAGTGAAGCTGTGTCTAGGGCTGGGCAATTCATTGAAAGATTTTGTGTTAAATGGCACAGATTAAATTCCTCATTCCTATATGACACAAAACGGACTCTTGTGAGCTTTAAGCCATGTTATAATGTACCTGGAGTTGTGTTTTGTTTCGTTCACACATGTTTCAGTGACCCTTTATTAGTAGTTTTCAAGTTAACAGCTCCTTTTACCCTTTGTTCAATAGAGACTGGCAATTCCAGGGCTGAAATTATCCAAATGATTCTGAAGTGAAAGTGTATGCATGTCCTGTATTACCACATGACATCACAAAGTGGAACAGAGTGTTCCAGTATGCAGGGTTTGTGTGTTAAACATGTGTGAATGAAACTAAACACAACTCCAGGTCTGTTTGTGATGAAGAAACAACATTATAACATAGATCAGCATATGGGGCGATATGGGCCCTTTAAGAGTCCACACAGTTTATGTTCAGGAAATCAATGAAGAATCAATACAAATCAATACAAATCAATACAAGAGCCATTTTAATTTGTTTTTGAAAAGACTAAATATAATCAAGATCGATCAATATGAGGGAGAAAAGGTGATTCTTAATTTTCCCATGTCACCAGCCGTAGCTGTATCTAAAGGCAAACGAATAGTTACAGGTTTTCAACAAGCAACACTGCAATAGTATGAACTGAAATGCCTTTGTTCAAGCAGGACAATATAATGTATAATGCATAAATGTCATGGGTTGTGTTCTCTGTGTGGGAACAAGCAGGGATTTGCTATAAAACACATTCTGGAATGATTGCCCCTAAAACTGCTGTAAAGGACAAAACACTTCTCACATATAAAACATTACAACAATTTAAACCTCAAACCCTAAATCCACACGCGCACCAAACGTACCGATATCACAAGGCGTCACTTTTTTCTCCATTTCTCCACAGAACATTTTGTCCCTGCTCCAAAATGATCCACGGCCAACTGCTTCAAAATGTCACTGAGCTCTGAGCCAATACAGAAAACGCACGGCTCTGTTTGTTTATTATTATATCAGGTGGGCCGAACACTACCGTCCCCGGCGTTTTGTGCTGATTTTCTGTTTAAACGCAGACGCACGGCACTCTGGGACGCCATAGTGAATCAATGTGATCAGGTTTACAAATGCCTCCCACTCAGTCTTAACCACGCCAGAATGACAGAGAAACAGCTTCTGCTAACAGTGCAACTACCAGCAAATGGAAATGTATCGGGCGTATAACAAGCAACGTAACCTTATGACTCAGCTTATTCTGCATTATCTCTCCGTCCACTTAAAGAACGTGTATCTGATTTGAGCAAAATGTGTCTAGCCCCAGTACAGATATTTCGTATATGCAGCTCTTGAGGTCAAAATAAGTCTGCTGTGTGCTGTCCTGTGTCTAACTATATATTTCATTGTCCGCGAATCAGGAAATGCACAATTAGCGTGCTAGTTGTTGTTAGCATTACCTTGACGGGAAAACTATGACCTCTGAAAGTTATGAACAGTGCTTATAAACTCATCGTGGTGAATAATTAGGATGATCTGAATGCATAAGGTAAGTGAGGAATAACTCTGGGCCACTGCAAACTGTTTACTACTTTTACATGACGTACATTTTTAACTTTAAAAATCAGGCAAAGCGTCTTTAATCATTAATTCTTACATCAAACAGGGTTGTGTTTGGAAAAGCTATGAAAGATTACTATATGGAAGATAAATGAACTAAATGTGATGACAAATAGCTGATATATTTAAACTGTAATTAGCTTGGTCAATATTTAAATTGTGTCTGTCACCAGCGCTGGGCTAGATCACTGTTATTGTTCCAATTTCCGCTCGGGGCAAAGTTGCTCTAAAATTAATAAATGCTTAAAGATCACAATTAGATATCACAATTGGGGAGCATTAACGCTTTTGTACACACCATATCCAAACTAGGACTATATTTGGACTAAAGCAGGACTAAACCAGAGCTGTAAGAGCAGGACCAAAACCAAACCGGGCTCATCCAACTCCCAACAGGTAACGTCCACGTTATACAATTTTACAATGTCATAATCGTAAGTAAGAGCCAACGTAACTCCATGAAATCAAAGAATGGGAGACTGCAGGTTTGTTTGTCAATGGATGGACACTTAGATGTATTTTAATTGTTTGTAACCTGCCCGGGGACTGCAGATGGAAACGAGCTTCGAGCTTTTTTTATGAGATTAATGTGTTTGCACATGGTCATTGTTAAAATAAACCAATAAACTAAACTAAACTAAACTAAACTAAACTAAACTTTAAAATAAACCAATAAACTAAACTAAACTAAACTAAACTAAACTAAACTAAACTAAACTAAACTAAACTAAACTAAACTAGAATAATTTTGAGGTTGTAGCAAAACTAACATACGACCACAAGGCAACAAAAACAAAGTACTATTTTTTATATTTTGGTTGAAAATGACAGTATGTTGTCTAAAAAAAGAGTGTTTTTATGATTATAATTGTGTTATCGAAATCTGTATCGAGTATTGAGCCTATTCCTTAGTATTGAAATGGAGTTTTAAATTCTTGTATGGTGAAAACACTAATTACAGCCAGATTCATATAAATGTGAGCAGAAAATAGTTAATATGATGCAGTATCTTTTTTCTATCCCTGCTCCTGATGTAAATGACCCAGAACACCTCAACCTAAATGCGGCCAAAACTCTCCCTGCAGCATCTTTGTCTTTGCTAAACAAACACAAGGCAAACACCATCGCACCAGAGCTGTACCATTATCTCAATATTGACTCAGCATTAGACGAGTACTGTTCAGCTTTTCTTTACCCAATATTCTCTTCATAGTCAGTCAGAGATCAAAACCCAGTTACAACATGTTTCATTATTTTATTAAGTGTTATTTAAGGGAATAAATCGCACATCATGATAAGTAATAATATGGTATAAAAGGTTAAAGTGACTATCCAACCAACCAGTGACGACTTACACTGCATCATAAAGAATTGTATATTTTAAAGTAATGGAGCAAAAAACAGTAGCCTATGAGTTTTTAAGCAAATCAAAAGACAAGTTTGCATCTATACAAATACAAATTGTCGTTTAAAACCTATTTAAATCTTGCATAGTCTATATTATAACTCCAAATGTGTAGATGCGTGTGTTGTTTCGTTCATCGCTCACTAACCTCTCCTTCCATGTTCAGAGTTGAGTCGTGCCGATTTTCCAAAGAATAGCGATCCTCAGGTGGTGGTTTGGTTCAGTTCAGGCGAGGGCCCGCCCGGTCGCGCTGGAAGCTGTGAAAAAACAAACGCACCGTTATACAGCAGCTGTCCATGGTCCTTACCGGCACGACCTCGTTTTTCTCCTAAACCAAGGCATTAATCGTTATGAAAATTGGTTAAATGAGCTTTCGGACACGTGCCAAAGTAAACAGCTGCAGAGAGGAGGGATTGTACAGCGTTGTTTTTGTTATATTTAAAATTTTGATGAAAGTAGCCCAACGCTACCTTGTCGCGAGCCCAAATAAACGTCCTTAAGTAACCCAAATGTAAAAAAAAAGCATCGCTCCTTACCTGTCGTGCCTACAGCAGCAGCAGATCCCGCAAGACTACACCACGCGTCCTCGGGTTTGGCGTCTCCCCTTTGAGGCGCGAGACAGTTTGGCGCACGTAACCCACGTATCCGCGGCGGTGGCGTCTTTATTATTTATTTTACGTCGTTCCATTCCAGAGTCAGAGGAGGAGAGGAGGATGCTCGGAAGCCCCGCCTCCATCGGGTCTTTTTTTGTGTGTTAGTCGGTCGAAGGGTTTGTACGCATGCGCAAGAGAAAGTCACGCGCTTCGGCAACGCAAGCGTGTGACCTTCAAATACAGATGCTGAGTGAGGAGGATGATGATGGCGCATAAAACGTGTTGGAAAAACTAGGATGTGCTATGGTAAATACATGAGTAAAAACATAGGATAAATGTTGTAATTAAATATAAAGCAGATTATAGAAATTGACAAAGACTTGAGCCAATCCTGGTGACATGCATTGGCTTCCATTGTGATGCTGGGAAATGACACATAGCCACAGTCAGATGATGGTGCGTCACGGAGATTAGCCTAAAACGTAACCTACAATTATATAACATATTTACCTCACTTTGAAGAGCCCTGCACCTCTCTCAGATGAAGGGATGCATCTACAGTTTGGATTTGTTATGAAGAAGCACAAGATCAGTGATGTTATTGTGGTTTCAATAGTCTTTTGGTTAGTTTAGACCTGGTTTAGAACAGGTTTAGTACTGTTATCTTGTTGTTCGGCCTGGTTTAGATCTAGACTAGTTTAGGCCTGCTTAAGTCCTTTCTTTTATAGTTTACCTGGTCAAGACATGTTTAAGTTCATGTTTAAAGGTAAAATTTTGGAACTAGATTTTGTTTAGACTTAAGACCTTCAACAAGTCTAGGATTTTGGAGTCCTGTTTCAACCTAGTTTATTGTGTATGTCTATGGAGGTCAGCAGTGACCGCCTGCCCCCTGTTCCAGAAGTAAATTTCTCATTCATTTTTGCCTTAGACTTACCAAAAAAAATGTATAGGCCTATTAAAATTTTGAAAGCTCAGGGCTAATCAGGTCTGTGGTAACTAATGACCACAATACCGGTCGTTTTTGTTAAAATCTGTTCGGTTTAAAATCTGAAACTTTATAAACCGCTAAGTTATTAAAACATTTTACTGAATCTGGTGTTTTAATGTGCTTTTTTGGACTCAAAACAATCGTGTCATACATATTAGCACGTAGCTGGTTAGCCTCCGTGACCTTTGAACTCTTAATATTTGAATTTTTTGAAAAGTCTATAGGAAAAAAAGAATGGAACATTTTTACTTCCGGAACCGGAGAGAGCGGTCACTGCTGAGCTCCATTCTAGTCTATTCCCATATTAGTCTTATAGATAATTCTGGATTTGGATTGAAATATTTTAATTTAGACATTTGTTGGTGTTCAGTTTGAGAATGACTCGACTCAACAACCTCCCTTTACCTTCAAAGTAAAAATAACCCAATAAATAAATGAAATACAAAGAAACAAAGAACAGGGATGGAAGAGTGACCCATTACACATAATAATCAAATGTAATACTTTATTTTTCACATTCTTGTGAGGGGCAGTTCAAGACCAAAGTGATTTCATAGTTTAGACCTGCTTTGCCACACAGATGATACACTGAACACTTGTTAAAGCATCCACCAGTCAAGCACCAGTCTGAAGTATCTGTACGTTTTTCATTTACAGTAAATATACAATAGGAGACAATAATAATAACAACAATAATAAAAATGTTATAACTTTGATTATATTTTTCCAGCAAAGTTTCCATTGTCCACTTGCTCATCCCATTTACTGACCTGCAGTGAGAGAGAGGAGGTTTAAGGTTAAGGATTTGGTTTCTGTTTACTCCTATTTTAGAGGAGTGGTGAGACTAAAACAATAAATAAATAAGAAATAAAATGTTCTTAGGTTTACAAATGTCCTGAATGGAGTCGGCATGTTGATCAGCCACTAGTGGGAGCTACATGAATGGAGCCTAGCAATCTTGTATAGTTCTACTAAAGCAATATTTATGCACTCCTTATGAAATCAGTGCAGACAGTAGATGTCATTTGAACAGTGGGTACATTTACGTGACCAGTGAAAAGATAAAAAGGTGACTAGAATAATCAGATAATCATTAATAATTAATAATTATGTTTCATTCTTGGTCTGTTTACACGCCAAAGATAAATCTGATCATAAAAACAATAGTTTACATTTTTATTTTTTCTGTTCATGTCAAAACTTCCACAGGTTTGAACAATTACAAAGAAATCAGATTAGTCAGTGAAGCGGCAGTGGCAAAACTGTCATTGTGTCCTTAGGCAAGACACTTTTCCCACATGGCCTAGTATGAATGAGGTGAGCGTGAGTGTTAGTGGTGGTACTTCCATCGGTCTGTCCCAAGGCAGCTGTGGCTACAATAGTAGTTACCCCCACAGAGCCTGGAGTGAATGAATATTGCACATAATAGTAAATTGACTTTGAGCGTCTGGAATTATTATTATTATTATTATTACTTACATGTACTTACAGATGTAACTGTTCACATGACATTTCTATAATCAGATAAAGGTCAGATTTTTAGTGCCTGTGTAAGATTTTTGTCATGTAATCAAAACTCTGTAATATTATAACCCTGTGGCATTGCTTTATAAAGGCGAGTAAAATAAGTAAGGGTGTTGTATAAATGTAGTACAGTGTGAGAGTGACTGACCCAGCTGTTGGGGCAGAGGCTCTTGTAGACTTTCTGGTACCACTCACACGGAGCGGTGTCCTGGTCTTTGGCTGACAGAGCCTTGTTACATCTGTGGAAGTCTGAACCAACAAAAACGCAACATTCATAAACTTAACTCTTAAAATGTTAAAATGTTAAAAATGAAAACAACTTGTCTAAACTAAAATGGCTTTTTAAAACTCACTAGTACGTGGTAATAAATCAGACAAACGAAGCATTTTAGACTTGTATGTGAAAAGTGCTTTAAGATTTAAGTTATGCTTCTTGTTATGTCAAGTAATACACTGTAATATAGTTTCATGTTAATTCAGTTTCTTGAGTTCATAGCATAGACTATTACACAGTCTATGGTTCATAGACTTGAACTCCATGTTAACTTAATATATAAGTCAGTACTGTCTTTTACCAAGGTAGTTTTGGAAGCAGTTGCGCGTCTGGTTGGTGTTGGGGAAGCGGGCGTCGAATGGAGCCGTGCTGAAGGATTTGGTCTTTTCTTCAGTGTTGTCAGACATTTTGAGATTTGTGGACTTTATCTGCGAAAGAGCAAAGAGATGAATGTTGAGCACGAATGCACTGATCAGAGAATGAACAGACTGTTGTATTATGTCAAGCACTGGACACTGTCAAATGACCCGGCACCTACAGCTTGAATAAAGACCCATATTGTGCTATTTGATGATGTTATAGTGTTCATCCTCATCAAAAACTACATCCAGTGTTGTGTTTTGTTTCATTCACACACGTGTAACACACAAACCCTGTATGTTTGAATTCTTCCCTTGATTTGAAAACACTCTGTTCCACCTTGTGATGTCATGTGGTAATACAGGAAGTGCTCCACTGTGTTGTTAAACTCCATACACCTTCACTAGGATCATTTGGATAATTTCAGCCCTGGAATTACCAATTTCTACTGAGCTACAGGTCATGGGCAGCTGTTAACTTGAAAACTACCACTTCATGACATCACAAGGTGGAGCTGAGCTTTGGAGATGTAGACAGAGTAATAATAAAGAAACAAAACACAACTCTAGGTATTTTTTGATGATCACAAGGTGGAGCTGAGCTTTGGAGATGTAGACAGAGTAATAATAAAGAAACAAAACACAACTCTAGGTATGTTTTTGATGAAGTAACAACATTATAACATGACTTAAAGCTCACAAGAGTCAATTTTGTGTAACAAAAGACCTTTAAGCATTAACAAGTATGGATACAGATACTTAAACATTAATATGAATATATTTTAAAGCAAAAGGGTAGTTCCCCAACATAAAAAGGAGGATGTAGGCAAACGCACGCGCCCTCCTTATTACAAAAATTATAAAGTCAACGGAAAATACAGCCATTACATATGAAACATTATATATCGTTAGTTTTCAATGTGTCTATATCATATTCATTTCATCTGCAGTAAAACGTTGACACAAATGGTTAAAAAGCGCAGCTAGTGAAGTTTGACTGATTTAACATAAAATATAGCAATTAGGTAACGTTAATCTGTCACGGTTAACTCGTTTTAAGTGATTTATGGTTTAAACAAAGCTTAAAACGACAGAAAAAAATGTAAATTGATCCATATAATATTGAACTAAATACTAAATGTATATGAGAGGAAGTTGAAGCAGAAAATACCTGAAATAACAGAAGTTTTAGCTCACCTTCTGACTGGGACGGTTTAATCTCAGGAGCGTCAGTTGCGTTTATCCCCGCGGTGCACGATGGGAAATGTAGTGCAGAGGATTAAACTCACTGAATACTGGACAGGAAAGGCCTGACATCTGCTGGACAAAATGCAGACGTGCAACTATCAAAGTATTTTAAAAGACAAACATATTTTTAAAAAGAAGAAGAAATATGATCAACTCTTTATTATTAGTCTTGTTATTTTGCGTTGAATGTTAGTTTAACTGTCTACCTTCTACACCTTTCAATAATGTTTTTAAAAAGCCAGTATATCATAACTGTGACATTAAAGTAATTTAGGCATTTTCCATCTATTTATCATAATATTAGGCCAGTGGTTCTCAATCTTCACACCAAGTACCACCAAAGAAAATATTTGGCTAGCACGAGATTTAAACCATGTCTATAACAGGACTATTCCAATTTAGGACTAAACCAGGTCTAAAAGTGGACCCCATCATTTCCATTGCAGTTCTAAATAAGAAATTATTAAAAGGAGGACAAAAAGTGGATAAAATGAACTCTAAATGAGGCAAACCCACAAACTGTAAGATATATGGAATTATGTAAAAAGGTAAATAACTCGACTGCTTTTTTATATTTTATATTCAAATCCTCAAAGTATTCATCATTTGCTTTGTCGAAAAATATTTAGTAGAGATATTTAACGTTTTTTTCTTGACATGATTCCATATATCTTACTTCATATATTTGATGTCTTATGTGTGTATATAAAATGCAGAAAGTAGTAAAAATTAAAATAAAAATAAAAACATCGAATGAAAAGGTGTGTCCAAACTTTTTACTGGTGTAGACTGCGGAAGACATCAAATATATGTAGAAAGATATACGGAATTATGTAAACAAAAAATGTTAAGTAAGCCTACTAAATATTTTA
>JACM01028538.1:0-21221 GCA_000787095.1 Periophthalmodon schlosseri | reverse complement strand
ATGATAAAAGTTAGAATGATGTGACTGTTACATTGTTCCCCA
This sequence comes from Periophthalmodon schlosseri, assembly GCA_000787095.1. Classification (NCBI taxonomy): domain Eukaryota; kingdom Metazoa; phylum Chordata; class Actinopteri; order Gobiiformes; family Gobiidae; genus Periophthalmodon; species Periophthalmodon schlosseri. Next base: position 21,179 of record JACM01028538.1, on the reverse strand, counting down.
TTATGAAAAGCCTCTCTTTAAATTCTTTCACAAGTCCAGGACAAATACATTGGCTTCAAATATTATTTTCTAAAAATAACATTTGAAGGGGGCACTATAGAGGCATCTTGAAAGCTAGAGCCCTAATATGCATGTCGTTACGTCCAGCTCAGAAATGTGCAGACGCGCTTCATTGGTCCATTCAAATCCAACAATGTTTGTGAAACATACAATTTTTTGATTTTTTAAAATTTATTTATTTATTTATTTATTTTAACCAGGTCTAAACCAGGTTTAAACCAGATTTAAACCAAGTCTAAACCAAGTCTAAATCAGGTCTAAATCAAGTCTAAATTAGGTATAACCCAAGTCTAAACCAAGTCTAAGTCAGGTCTAAACCAAGTCTAAACCAGGTCTAAACCAAGTCTAAACCAGGTCTAAACCAAGTCTAAACCAGGTCTAAACCAAGTCTAAACCAGGTCTAAACCAAGTCTAAACCAGGTCTAAACCAAGTCTAAACCCAAGTCTAAATTAGGTATAAGTCAGGTCCAAACCAAGTCTAAGTCAGGTCTAAACCAAGTCTAAGTCAGGTCTAAACCAAGTCTAAACCAGGTCTAAACCAGGACAGTGGCCTTGTATACTTGGTGGAGTTGGTGGGTGGAGCTTAAAAGGTGATGTCGTCATCATAACCAAGACATAGCTCTTTTACGTCAGAACTGTAGTTTTCATGGGTCTTATCTTATCTCCTAACGTTCACCACCTGTGTTCTGTTTTGACACGGCATTGCCTCCAAAAGGTCCGTCACTTCCTGCATAAACGTTTGCAGTTCCTGGCTATAATCAGAGCATTCTTTCAAATCTTTGTCTTGGCTTTCTTGCTCTGCCACCATTTTGAGGACTTGATTTTGAAGTGTTGCATTTTTCTCTTTTTCATCTGCAAGCTGTTTTTGCAGACTGGTTTTCTCCTGTAGCGCCCCCTGTATGGATGCTCCCAGGCACTGCAGCTCCTTGTCTTTCTTTGTGAGCTGTTTAGACAGATCCTGTTTGAGTCTTGTCTGTTCTTCCAGCTCGATCCTAATCTTTTGAAGTTCGCGTTTAACTTCAGCGTTTTCAGACTTTTGTGCCTGTAATTTCTCTTCCAGGAGTCTGCTGTCTCCTTGATTCTCCTCAGTCTGTTTGACTAGACGTTGCTCAGTCTCGCCGTGTCTATTTTGAAATACACGACGTGTCTTCAGCAGTTCCGCCATCATCTTCTTCATCCCCTCAATGTCTCTCATCAGTTTCTCATTGGCCTGAGCTTTGGACTTGAGGCTCTCTTCAAGACGTTGGATTTTTCCATTGGCCTCAGAACGTTCTTCATTGTTCTTTAAAATGACCTCGTCTTTCCGCTGTAATTCCTCTCTCAAAAAGAGGTTAGCTTCAGTCTTGAGCTGCAGATCCTGTAGGAGCAGATTTTTACAGTTCTGTCCTTCTTCCAAACTTTGCTGCGCCTTTTCTATCAGCAGATTTTTTTCGTCGGTGATTTGATCGACTTCACCTCTTATCCCTGATAGCTTTAGCTTTAAATCATGGAGTTCTTCCTCCTGGAGTTGACATTTTTCCTCGAGAAACTCGTTTTTGCTGTTGGCCGCCCTGAGCTGTGCTTTCACAGATTCTGTTTCTTTGTACAGTTGATTCAGATAGCGCGCCCTCGCTTCAATCACCTCTATGGCGTTGTCCAGTCTACTCTGCAGATCTCCGCGCTGGTTTCTGCGACAACGTTTTTTCCTAATAGAAAACCACGAAAACATTTTTGCTGCTTTTTGTTCAGATTCACTTGTAAATGAAATAAGTTCACTTGTAAATGCTCAAACAGTGTGGTCTGTGTCTGGCTCGTGTCTCTCGTTGCTCGTGTCTGGTTTATCTGCGATCTCTGAGTGTAGTTTCACTTACTAAAAATATTCACTCAAAGGACAAAGCTGCTTTATGACATCACAAAGCCTAGCCAAACAGTGTTGGCTGCTCTGGTCAGTTCCATAGCAATGGAGCGCTTTGAAAATCGGTTGCCACGGCAACGCATTTCACAGTGTCAAGATTCCGCATATTTAATTTCTTTAATGTGATTGGTCGTTTTTTCAGATTCTAGAATGTGATGATGTCATACTCCCAGGTGGCCTTCCAAGGACCAGTTTTGTTCCTATTGATTATTGATACTTTCTGCATGTATGTCTATGGCAGAATGTTCAGCAGTTACCATAGTGACATAATGCACACATTAGCAAACACACTCTGATATGTTTTCTGAAAACTCAAGAAAAAATACAAAATGGATTTAAACAGCACATTTTCTGGAGCCTATGATCAGTATGAGCGTTCATGGTCCTGTTTAGGAGTTTGATTTTCAACAAAAAGGTGAGTGTGACTAATTGAAAAAACTGGTGGCTAATGCTAGCTAGCTTGTGACTGTAATTTTATGTGTATAAATTATCCACATTTAGCAATGCTCTTCACTGTTAGTTCGCACTCACACTAGGGCTTTTGAACGTGCTCAGGCACGATTGTGTAAGGTTCTATGGCCCGCACTCGCACCTGGACAACAAACGAGCCACGGCCCAATGGTGTCATCACGCGGCGCTGTTTGTTTATGTTGCCCAGCGGTGCCAACGCTAAAATAAGACAAATGACACGAAATATCTTTTCATGTCTTCAGTGAGTCAGATCTGAGTCCTACTGTGAGACTCCTCTGTGAGTTTATGGATTAAACAACAGTGTGGAGCAGCGAGGACAACAGGAGATGAGGATGAGGAACTTCTGTCTGTCACAATCCTGACTGAAGCTGAGCGCGGATTCAGCGGGAGTTTGGAGCAGAGTTCATTCACTTTTTCCTCTTCTCCTCTTCCTCTCCGCGCACAACTCAGGATCATCATCCATAAATCATGCATGTGCGCGTACATGAGCCACCGTACCGTGCTTTGGCCCATCTCCTCCAACCGGGCCAAGTTCCAGTCGAACGTTTGCACTCACACTGGACAAATGTACCGTGCTTTAGGGGTTAACTGTGCTTGGGGACAGCTTGATTGGGCGAGAGTGAGCGCACCCTTACACGTTTATCTTGATGTGCTAATGCTAAAGCTAATACTTGTGAATACCAGTAGGTTGCACACACATAGAACACAGTAGAAAACAATAGAATACATTGCTGCTCGGACTCAAGGACAGGACTGAGTTCCTGTGTCCCTGCCATTGCACGAGAGCTCACAATGATAATGCTATGCTAACCAGATGATCCTCCTTCACACACACACACACACACACACACACACACAATTAAAGTTACATACTGTGTCTTATGTTATGTTGAGGGTCTTCCGTCTCATGTTCAGTGGGCTTTGTTTGAGTCTGTGTTTTGTATCTAATGTTCCACCTGGAAAATGTTCACAGCTTTAGAACTGAGCTGCACGACCTGTGTCAAGATTCATGTTCTCCACAAAGGAAACCAGGCACTGTACTATGTTTTAATAATTTAATTAACAATAAGTGATATTTTGAAGGATAAAACTCTGCCCACTTTGTCATGCCTTTTTAAAATTCAAACCCAAATGGAGGGAATTGTATAATGAAGAAACTCAAGCTATATGAAGTAAACAGCAGAAAGAATAAGATTTTCTATGCCATGAAGACAAAGGCAAAAGATATGTTTTTTTTTCTACAGGGAGAGCCCAATGAGAGACCAGACTCTTTCACGAGTGCCCTGTTCAAATACAGAACAATGCAAACAAAAACAAACAAAACATTTCATACATTAAAAACAGGAGCAGGTGTGATTATAATTTTTATCTCATGCAAACAAAAACAAACAAAACATTTCATACATTAAAAACAGGAGCAGGTGTGATTATAAATTTTTATCTCCACATTATTAAAGTGCTGCAGCGGCACCAATCTATCCAGTTTTGCATGTTCTTGAAAATGATTCCATTTTTGGGAAGCAAAATAACAAAAAAAATTGGTTTTTTCCCATTTCAGTTCTAGTACAGACAGTTTTTAGATGGAGACAGTTATGAGATCTCTCCTCCTCTTTTCTCCCTTTCTTTCCCTCTCCTCTCTCTCTTCTCCTTTCCCGCTCTCCTCTTCTCCTGTCCCTGTCCTCCTCCCTTTGTCTCCTCCTCGCTCATCCTCTCATCTTTCTTTCTCCTTTCTCTCTTGCACCCCCTCTTTCCTCCACTCCTTTTACTCCCTCCTCCTGCCTCCCTCCCTCTCCCTCCCTTCCTCTCTCCTCCTCTCCTGTCTCTGTCCTCCTCTCTTGTCTCCTCCTCTCTCATCCTGTCCTCTTTCTCTGTTCTCCCTCTCTCTCACTCCCTCTTTCCTCTTCTCCTTTTTCTCTCTCCTTCTCCCTCCCTCTCTCCTCCTCTCTCCCTCTCTCCTCTTTGTCTCTCCTCCCTCTCTCTCAGTCCCTCTTTCCTCCTCTCGTCCCTTTCTCCTCCTCTCCTCCCTATCTTCTCTTCTCCCTCTCTCCTCCTCTCCTCTCTTTGTCTCCTCTCCTGCCTCTCTCCCCCTCTCCTCTTTCTCTCGCCTCCTCCCTCCCTCTCTTCTCCTCTCTATTGTTCAGTTTTTAGCCGTAGACAATCATGAGATCTTGTATTAAAAGTTCCTGTATCAAAGTTCAACAAACAGGTGAGATATTGAGTCAGTCTGTCGTCGTAGTTTCTTATAAATACATTTATAAATACATTTGATAAATACATTTATACAGTGTTGTTCTTCTGACAGACAGCGATGGCCAACCTACTTTTCCATAGAGTGAACAGTGATGTGTTTAAATCCATCACCCTTTATGAAACAAAGGGCTGAGTGAAAGACTGAAAGGCTGAATATAACTGAACATAGCTGAAGACGGTGTTCTCTAAAAGGCTTACATTAGAGAGAATGTTCAGGTTTGTCTGTTTTTTCTGTGTTTTTGTGCTTTAACACCGTAGTAAAAAGCACAAAAATTCCCCAAATTGTAACTTCTTCAATACATTGGTTGTGTGCGCTGCATGGTTTTACAGCGAGCAGGATCCTGGGGAGAAGTAAAACACATGTTGATCAATAGAGCGATCATTGAGCTCAGGGACTGGAGGAGGATCTGCAGACCAATACATCAGACAGGACTGAAGCCTCCACTAAAGCCTCTGCTCACATCCCATAGGCTGTATAAAGAAGTGAACTAAGTGAGTGTGACGTCACCCTTAGCGTCCGGCTCCAGTCAAATGAAGCTCATCGAAGCTAGCAGTTTTAAGGGACAATTTGGAGCAGAGTTCCTTTTTTGGAATTCCGACCGCGAGTATCATAGCAACCAAAGAGCCAATCCGGAGCGAAGCTGTTGAAAGTAAAGCCCCTTCCCACCGCACCACTCTGTTGAAAGTAAAGCCCCTTCCCACCCGCACCACTGGTTAAGCAGAGAGTGGGCGCTTAGCAACACTGTCAATCAACCCTGTTGCTAATGCTAGCGGGAGTGACATTGGGGAAAGAAGGCATCTGATTTGGCTGTTATTAATGTTCATACCTTGATTTACAGACAAAATAACAAAATAAAAACCCCAGGATCATGTAGAACAGGTTAATATGAACATTTTAAGACCAAAATGACGAGTTTGACAGCAGCAGTTACAGAGAGAGGAGTGACAGTTTTTAATAGAAAGCGAATTGGAGCCAGAGTCAATGGAGCCGGAAGCGCGCCCACTTCACTTCCTATTTGGAACGCGGCGGCTAGCAGGTTAGCTATGTCCATTTAAATATTTATATATACAGTCGATGGTTGTGATCAGGACCTTGTGTCTTATGGTTGAGGGATAAATTCTAGGGATGCACCGATCCAGCTTTTTCAGTTGCGATATCGATACATTGACTTTAAGTATCTGTCGATATTAACCAATACCAGTGTAGGGACGAAAAATGGCACTTATTTCATTAAAACACAAGAGATCCAATTGTGTTATGCAACAGTTTTTTATTCTTCAAATAACTAAAAGTAAACAGCTTTGTTATAAGTTTAAAAATTATGACACACCTGTAAAAAGTCTTATTACATCTAATTAAAGGCCCAACCAGGATATCGACTTCACTGATTTCATGGAGCTGATACTTGATCCGGCAAATTTTTCAGTATCGGTGCTGATATTCAATAGTAGTATCGGTATCGGTGCATCCCTAATATATTCTATTTCAATTGAGCCTGGAAAACAATGTAGTTATAATCTCATTCATTGTGCAAAAATAACATCACAGGGGTGGCACCAGGGGGGGCTTGAGGGGGCATTAGCCTCCCCTAGAATGGCCAATGCTCCCCCATAGTTCCCCCAAAGATTTTTGCTCCATTTTCATAGCACATGTAATCTTGACTAAAAATGTGCAAATGGCAACCGCAGAGTGTTCAGAATGAGGTTACAATTGAAATAACTCCAGATTAGGTTTTCTAAATCACTACAGGGACTAACTACATTTAAACTTTGTATTTAAGCATCCATAAAAGCCTCTAAATTAGCATGTTAAGTGTGCACATCCATAGAAGAACTTAGCCCCCCCATAGCTCCTCCAACCAAAAATATCTGGCTCCGTCCCTGTAACAGCATAAGATTTGCAGTTTCAAAGATTTTAGACCATGAGAGTGTTGGATTCATCATCTGGACATCTCAGAGACAGAAAGCTCTAGAAATAATACTGCCCCTGTGTCTGTGTGAGCCGTATGAGCCGTGTGAGCCGTGTGAGTCGTATGAGCCCTGTGAGCCGTGGGGAGTGTGAACACAGGGATACGCGCCAAAGCCTGTATGATTCTGTATGATTCTGTGTACGCTGCCTCATCTGGACAGAGGGTCACCCAGAGCCAAACACAATTTATCATCCACCCGGCGCCTGAGTTCAATATCAAGGAACAAAAGGTGGAGACAAAGACCCCCAGCTGTAGACCCAGGCTGCTGGTGCAAAGCTCAGGATCTCTACTCAACACAGAACATATGCAAAGAACATATACAAAGAACATATACACAGAACATATACACAGAATATATACAAGGATCATATACACAGAACATATACACGGAACATGTACATGGAACATATGCAGATGTAAGAATCACTTTTCTAAACAAACCTGCACAAATGCTTTCACTATCACATTACAAAATGCTGTGTCAGATGTACACATTATTTTCTTTTCCGAATTAAAGGTGCACAATGTAACTTTTCTGGTAGAGGGTCCACCACCAGCTTTTCCCATGGATATGTTATTGCTTTGCCTGGAATGTTTAAAATGTAAAATGTAAACTCTAACTCTATTTAAACTCTATCTCACATTAATTCAATTACAGGTGTTTTAATTGCTACATAATACTCTGAAAAACATGCATACCTACTGTTAGCAGGGCTGCCTCTCCACAGATCTGACCTGTAACTTGTTACCGGCTTAAAGGGCCTATATTATGCTCATTTTTGATCTGTTATAATGCTGTTTCCTCATCACAAACAGACCTGGAGTTGTGTTTTGTTTCATTCACACGCACAACACACAAACTCTGCATATTTAGACTGAGTTTTTCTCTCAAACAGAAAACACTCTGTTCCACCTTGTGATGTCATGTCGTAACAGGAAGTGCTCCACTGTGTTATTAAACTCCATACACCTTCACTAGAATCATTAGGCTGATTTAATTGCCAATTGCCAATCTCTCCTGAACAAATGTAATATTAGCCTTGGAAATGCTCTTTTTAGAACAAACTATGTCAGAGCTCTGTAACGTTGCGATCGTATTGTGCGGTGTCTTGGAGGCGTTCTCGTTACGACCTTGACTTCTGAGAGGATTGAATGATCATCCGGCTGTCACTGACCGTTTGACCCCTCCCTCTCTCTCAGGAGTGACCGTCTGTTTGTGATAGACTGGACAGCATCGCTGCGCTGATAAATGCCTCTGTCCAAGGTCCTGACAGAGATTGACGGAGATGAGATGGAGGGTGGGACTGGTTTTAATATGGTCAGAGAGGACATGTAGGTCAGAAGAATGTAAACCAGAAATACACATGAAATAGTGGTACTTGTTTGTAGTTTGTTTCATCTGCATTTTGTCCTCATTTGGGTCATTTCTTGGTTAGAAGCATAGACTGTATATATAAATGGACATAGCTAACGAGATAACCGCCGCATTCCAAATAGGAAATGATCATGGGTGCACTTCCGGCTCCATCGACTCTGGCTCCGATTCACTTTACAATAGAAAACCATCGCCCCTCTCTCTACAACTGCTGCTGTCAGGCTCATCATTTTGGTCTTAAAATGTTCGTATTAACCCGCTCTACATGATCCTGGTATTTTTATTTCACTATTGTGTCTGTAAATCAAGATATGCACATTAATAACAGACAAATCAGGCGCCTTCTTTCCCTGAGGTCGCTCCCGCTAGCGTTAGCAACAGGGTTGATTGACAGTATTGCTAAGCGCCTGCTCTCTGCTAAACCAGTGGTGAGGGCGGGAAGGGGTGTTACCTTCAACAGCCTCACTACCAATTGGCTCTTTGGTTGCTATGATACTTGCAGTCGGAATTCCAAATATGGAACTTGGCTCTAAAATTGGCCCCTATAACTGCTCGAGCCTCGATGAGCTTCATTTGACTGGGGCCAAACGCTATGGGTGACGTCACACTCACTCACACTCACAGTACACTTCTTTACACAATCTGTGGTTAGAACTAATGTTGTAGTTTAGATCTGAAATACTCCTGTTATAGACTTGTTTTAGTTCTGGTGGTACTCAGAAAACATAACCTTTTGAGTGATGGTACTTGGTGTGTGAAGTTTGAGAACCACTGAACTAAGTTTAACTGACCATGATGCCCAAAGTGCAGCTCTATGTAGAAATGTATTTGCCCACTTTTGATTTAGAAACAGTATTCATTTCTACAGTAATGCATATAAACAATGCCACATGCTGTTGGCGCCCCCTATGGATAGCTGCGCATCACACTAGCGAGTAGCAGATTTTTTTCATTTGCACCAAAATGACTACGCGACCCTCCCAAATCCTACAAGTATCATTAAGAAAATAAAATTGAAGAACGAAGTACGTACGTCACAGTAGGCTTGTACTGGTGGCAGTAAAAACCGGGAGTTGATTGGAAAAATGACGTCTTGAAAATGAGCGATTAAAGATTATTCAGTCATGAATCACTCCAAATACAATTTCAGAGGCTCAATGAGAAGAAACAACATGGTTAAAAGCTCTGAAAAGTCCATTTTGGAGAATAGATTTAAAGAAGTGACTAGAGCAATGAGCTAGCGTCAATTTTGTCAGTTTTTTCTGTAGAATAAGTCACACTTAAATTAATTAATTAAATGAATTAAATGTTGGAAAATCATAATGAAATTCCTTTGCCACAGAAATGGGTGAGGTTTGGTTGCTTAGAAAATTTATTTGTGAATTTGTTTTCGCCATATGACCCAGCCGTAGCAGCATGTGTGTGTGTTACAGCACATTTCCAGAGAAATGCTTCTTCTGAGAATAACTCCAGAGCATCACAAGGCTACCCGGCTGTTTCCCTTGATTCAAAGTGATTCATTGTTCATTCGTCACCACTGATCTCCCAGCATGCCTTGTGACAGGGCTGTGAGCATGTTCCTCCCTGGAGCTCAGGTCAGGAGCAGGAACAGCTCCAGACTGTCCCCCATTGGGACGCGCTCTGACCCGGGACCCGTTCTTATCGCCTGTCTGCTCCTCGCCGGCTGTGGTCTCATGGGACGTTAGCTGCTTATTCCAAATGGTAGATAGTAACACCTGTAGTCCTGCGGCTGTACTTATGATGCCGAAGAGAAGAGGAAGAGGATGTTAGTGGATTGGAGAGCTCTTTAATTGGTTTACATGAGCTGGACATATGTTACAATTGGATTGAGTTACGTAAGGACCTGATTCGTAAGCCTACAATTAACCCTCAAATAGCATGGACATGTGACGCTTTTGTTCATTCTTCTACAACATTTTGTATTTAAAGTTTACAAAAGTTTTTCTAGCTACTTCGGGCTTGGTTTGGTTTCATAATTTCAGACAATATGAACCAAAAACTCATCATCTAAGTGAAGGGATATTTTGCCCGTATCTGCAGTCACATGACCATTCTGAAAATCCTGTGTCATGTTTAAAATTCTGAAATGGATGAAACTGGATGTAAATATAGAGTTTGTGTTAAAGGGGCAACAGTAGCTCAGTTGGTTGAGCGGAGGAATTCCAGCTCCCACAGATGAATGCTGTTGTTGTGTTCTTGGACAAGACACTTAACCCACCTCACCCTCAGTGTCTGTGTACACTGGTGTATGAATGTGTGTGTGAATGGGTGAGTGGTCCCTTGATGTAAAAAAAATGTAAAATGTGAAAAATTTACCATTTACCAAAGATTACATTAAATCGGAGGTGGACTCATTCATCACCCTGGCTGAAGTTACTGAGGTGGTTGGCAAGCTCCTTGGTGGCAAGGCTCCAGTGGTGGACGAGATCCATCCTGAGTATTTTAACTCTCTGGATGTTGTGGGGCTGTCTTGACTGACTCTGTAACATCGCGTGGTGGTCGGGGACAGTACCTCTGGACTGGCAGACCAGGGTGGTGGTCCCTCTGTTTAAGAAGGGGGACCGGAGGGTGTGTTCCAATTACAAAGGAAGCACACTCCTCAGCTTCCCCGATAAGGTCTATTCCAGGGACTGGAGAGGAGGAGCCTACCGATAGTCGAACCTCGGATTCAGGAGGAGCAGTGTGATTTTTGTCCCAATCGTGGTACATTGGACAAGCTCTACACTCTCTATCGGGTGCTCGAGGGTTCATGGCAGTTTGCCCAACCAGTCCACATGTGCTTTGTAGATCTGGAGAAGGAATTCGACCCTCCCTCCTTTGGGGGGTGCTCCAGGAGTATGCGGCCCGGGGCCCTTTGCTAAGGGCTGTCCGGTCCCTGTATGAGCGGAGCAGGAGCTGTGTTCTTTGCCGGCAAAAGTCAGACCTGTTCCCAGTGCATGTTGGACTCCACCAGGGCTGCCCTTTGTCACCGGTTCTGTTCATAGTTTTTATGGACAGAATTTCTCAGCGCAGTCAGGGGCCGGAGGGGGTCCAGTTCAGGGGCCAGAGGGGCCCCGGTTTGGGGACCACGGATCTCATCCTCTGCTGTTTGCAGATGATGTTGTCCTGATGGCTTCATCGAACCAGGACCTGCAGCAGGCGCTGCAGAGTGTGAAGCGGCTGGGATGAGAATCAGCTCCTCCAAATCTGAGGCCATGATGGCGGGGCGCTCCCTTAGAGATAGGGTAAGGAGCCAGTCACACGGGAGGAGCTGGGAGTAGAGCTGCTGCTCTTCCACATGGAGAGGAGCAGCTGAGGTCCCACCGGAGGAGCTGGAGGAAGTGTCTGGGGTGAGGGAAGTCTGGGAGTCCCTGCTTAGACTGCTGCCCCTGCAACCAGGCCTCAGATAAGCGGAAGAAAATTGAAAATTGATAAAAAACATTGTGGGTCAACATTCCCATAAGTTCTTGTCCAGTAAAAATCTAGATGCCAATGTTTTTCTAACCAGGCTCTGATATTGTCATTTTCATTTGCCAAAACTACTGTGGCTAATCCAAATGTCTCCAGTGAACTCAGTTTTGCCTCCAGTTGCCTCCTTACAGTTTATATGTACATGCAAGCTTTTAAAAGATCTACAAAGTTGTGAACACCTCCCCCTTCCTCCCCTTCCCCCAGGAGCTTCACTTTAACCTAATTAATTGCTGTTAACAGAAGCCTGTAGGTTTCCTGTTTGCGCCTCCATACTCTTTCATGTTGTGCCCTTACTGAACCTTATCTTTCATTCACTCTTGATGGGACCAGATTTGTTCATTCCAACGCACCAGTTCCTTTTCCCCAGTCTTAAGGAAGGGAGGGGCTTTATTTTGACCAGTGGCACTTCTGACAAGAGGCAGAGGGTCCCAGAGGAGGGGTCCACATTGTGAGCCCAACAATGACGTTAAGTGTCAGGGATTTGGGAGTGGGAGTTAGTCACGGGAGCATTTTTCCAGCGCCTACGGTCGGACTGAAACAGGAAAATAAACAACGCATGCACACTGGCTCCACACTCACTCCCTCTGGACAATTAGTGATGGAACTTCCGGCTCTTTTATGGGATCCGAATCTTTTGGATCTGTTTATTCAAAAGACAGATATGACAGAAGCCGAAGTGAGAACTCATTTAACTACAAACTAATCCCAAGGAGAAACGACCAAGGCTCAGATGTGTTTAAAATGGGTGATGTCACATTCACTTAGTCCACTTCTTTATACAGTCTATAGTTCAGTGTTAATCAGTATAAAAATGCATGAAAATTAGAAAGAAAAAGATTCAGCTCTTTTAAAACATGAGATCCGGTTCCCACTGTTCACGTTCTATGGGTTTGCTTTCATTTAAATACTTAAAGGTCCTATATTATATTATGCAGAACATGTGAGGTTTAAGTCTCCTCCTTAGTCTGTCTACATCTCCAAAGCTCAAAAGGCTCTGTTCCACCTTGTGATGTCATGAAGTGGTAGTTTTCAAGTTAACAGCCTTTTACCTTTAGTTCAGTAGAGACTAAAGGGCTGAAATCATTCAAATGATTCTAGTAAAATGTATGGAGACCTTTAGTTCAGTAGAGACTAAAGGGCTGAAATCATTCAAATGATTCTAGTAAAGATGTATGGAGTTTAAAAACACAGTAGAGCACTTCCTGTATTACCGCTTCACGACATCACAAGGTGGAACTGAGTGTTTTCAGTTTGAGAGAAGAACACAGCCTAAATATGCAGGGTTTTTGTGTTAAACATGTGTGAATGAAACAAAACACAACTTCAGGTCTGTTTGTGATGAGGACGCAACATTAGAACAGATCAGAGAATAATGGAATATGGGCCCTTTAACCTTTAAATTCAGACATTTGGAACGGTCTGATTTTGTTACAAGTTGCTGCTTATACAGTATATACAGTATTATACAGTATATTCCATGAAATATATTCAGTTACATGAACAGTAGTGAGGTACCGCACCTTTAACTCATTTACCTTATTCTAGAAGTTGCCACGGGCGCCACCATTGTCATCCGGGTTGCATTATTTTGGGGCTAGCGATCTTGACAGCAAATAAGTTCTACACAAAGCTGTTTAAAGCCTTCAGAGAATCGGAGCAGTGTTGACATGAACATAGAGAATTTTACACAAATCAACACGACTTTATATCATACTTTAGCTACCAAAACTTTCTCAAAGACTCCACTGAAATGAATGGGATAATCACTTAAGTGGCAGGGACACCCAAAGACTGCGCGGTTTAGTAGCGGTTTGAGGCAAAAGTGGGTGGGGATAAGGAATAAAGTCAATACTGGGAGGTTAGTATTCTTTATGCCAATGTATCTTTTGGCAAGACACTTAGAAACTTAGAAACTTTAAGCACAGCCCACACATAGAAATGTGTGGGCTGTGCTTAAAAGTGGTGTAAGCAAATCAAATTTAAAATTACCTTTTGTTCAGTAGACACAGTGGAGCACTTCCTGTATTACCGCATGACATCACAAGGTGGAACTGAGCGTTTTCTGTTTGAGAGAAGAACTTTATGAACTATAATATGCAGGGTTTGTGTGTTAAACATGTGTGAATGAAATAAAACACAACTTCAGGTCTGTTTGTGGTGAGGAAACAACATTTTAACAGATCAAAAAATTGCGTAATATGGACCATTTTTCTGTCTTTGGAACATTTATTCCTATTCAAACCCGAGACTATTTTAAGCCCCGTCCTGCGCTGTACTCCACATCTGTCTGTGTCACATGGTACATAATGAAGCGTGCAGATGGCTCCTCTCGCTGAGCTGCAGTAGTGTGGGTATAGGAATAGCACGAACGGAGCTTAACCACTTTACAGGTGTCAGACAGAACAGCCTCAGTCAGAAGAAGAAGTGCTAACAGAGACGCAGCCCTGGTCCTGTGTGTGGACGCTAACAGCCGCCCCCACTACACGCAACGTCAAGGCAGATTACAAAGGACTATGCTGTAATTATAGACTGTATATATAAATGGACATAGCTAACCTGCTAGCGGCCTCGTTCCAAATAGGAAGTGTTTGGGCAGAGAAAAGTTTAAATGTTGGGATACTGAAAAATAGATGCTATCGCTAACTGGAATACTGAGAAAAACTCATCTGAAAATTGTCACTGGGATAACAACGCTCACCCCTTGGTATTTAATTCATCGCTATGATTATTCAGCGTCATTCTTTGTCCGCTGATCCGGAGGTTGGCGGTTCCAATCCTGCCCTCGACAGCCAGTTCCAATAGTTAAAGGTCCTCTTTTAAGATTTAAGTCATGTTATAATGTTGTTACCTCAAAAACATACCTGGAGTTGTGTTTTGTTTCACTCACACATGTTTGAGTAACCCTGTATTTCTGTCTACATCTCCAAAGTTCAAAATGCTCTGTTCTACCTTGTGATGTCGTGAAGTGGTAGTTTTCAAGTTAACCGCTCCTTTTACCTTTAGTTCAGTAGAGATTAGAAATTCCAGGGCTGAAGGGATCCAAGTGATTCTAGTGAAGTTTAGTAGGAGTTTAAAAACACAGTGGAGCACTTCCTGTATTAGCACATGACATCACAAGGTGGAACTGAGTGTTTTTTATTTGAGAGAAGAACTCCAGGTCTGTTTGTGATGAGGAAACAACATTATAACATAGATCTGAAAACAGCGTAATATGAGCACTTTAAAGAAAACTTAAGTACTTTCAGTGTTCAGTTTATCCATAATTGTCACATTACATTTTCACCAATACAAAATAGACTTTTTTGAATGTATAAAATGTCTTTCTTTTCTCTCCAGGCTCGGCGGGCGGCGATCGCGCCTCAGGGACGATCCGATGTCAGAGATGTCGGGAGATGTGCAAAGGAGAAGTGGTCCGAGTCCAAGACACGCACTTTCACGTCAAGTGCTTCACCTGCACTGGTAAGAACACATGTAGCCTGTATGCTAACTGGAGCCTGCACACTAACTGGAGCCTGTATGCTAACTGGAGCCTGCACACTAACTGGAGCCTGTATGCTAACTGGAGCCTGCACACTAACTGGAGCCTGTATGCTAACTGGAGCCTGCACACTAACTGGAGCCTGTATGCTAACTGGAGCCTGCACACTAACTGGAGCCTGTATGCTAACTGGAGCCTGCACACTAACTGGAGCCTGTATGCTAACTGGAGCCTGTATGCTAACTGGAGCCTGTATGCTAACTGGAGCCTATATGCTAACTGTAGCCTGAATGCTAACTGGAGCCTGTATGCTAACTGGAGCCTATATGTTAACTGTAGCCTGTACACTAACTGTAGCTTGTATGCTAACTGGAGCCTGTATGATAACTGTAGCCTGTACGCTAAATGTAGCCTGTATGCTAACTGGAGCCTGTATCCTAACTGTAGCCTGTACGCTAACTGAAGAATAATTTGAAAATGTATTTAGTTACAGAATACTGAATACCTGCATTAAAATGTATTTTGTAAAGTATTCTGATACATGGTCCAATCAGAGTACTGCATTCTGAATACTTTGAATACTTTCATGGAGTTGCATTTAGATTATAGAGTAAAGACGCAACAAAGGATTAAAAACAGCTTTATGTTTGTTTCACTGTTTGTTCTGCGTTTGCATCATGCTTCACCACAAGAGCTGAGTTTCATGTTTTTCTCACTGATTCTGTGCAGTTTGAGCCTAAATATGTGATCAAGTACTGCCATGTATTCCTTTGATTTTAGAAAAGTAACTGAAATCTGAATACCACCACATGAAAGAGTAACTGTACCAAAATACAGTTACACAAAAGTAGCACTCTGAATAAGTATTTGTGGTACATGTATTTAGTTACTTCCCAACACTGTTTAACTGATGCCTGTACGCTATAGCTTATAAGCTAACTGTAGCCTGTGTGCTAACTGTAGCCTGTGTGCTAACTGTAGCCTGTGTGCTAACTGGAGCCTGTGTGCTAACTGGAGCCTGTGTGCTAACTGTAGCCTGTACGCTAACTGTAGCTTGTATGCTAACTAGAGCCTATTGCCGTATCTCAATTCGACGGCTGCACACTTTGAAGGGCCCTTCGAAGGACCCGGTTGACGAAGGGTGCTCCTCCGTGTAGCCTCCGTGGACCGCAAAGACCGTGCCGAAATGGGACAGGCCTACGCCATGGAGCGCACGTCAACCGCTGTCTGTGCTTACGTTACGTCGCCTTGCAACCGTGACAGCTGCTGACTAATGAACTATATGTTTAAAATGGACTCCAAAATAATTACATTTTTATTTTTATTATTTTATTTAAAAGTGCATTCCGAACCAGATGATAAATCAGTAGTGGCCGCAGACTCCATTTTCTCCCGTAGAAGAAGTCACGTGTGGTGCATGATGGGATATAGCAGTGTGCGAAGTCTGCACGGATGCACGCTTTTTTTTACGCCCGGTCTCCATGGAAACACAGGGCACATTTGTCGGCCGCAGTCGTGGGGTGCATGAAACGGGACAGGCCTTGTCACACTGGAAGTGACGCAAGTGCCCTTCAAATGCAGCCAACGAAGTGTGCAACCGTCGAATTGAGACACGGCATATGTGCTAACTGTAGCCTGTGTGCTAACTGTAGCCTGTACGCTAACTGTAGCCTGTACGCTAACTGTAGCCTGTGTGGTCGTTGTTGTGGAGGCTGGTGGAGTTTTGCAGAGTGAGATTCCTGTGGTAATGCATCTGTTTTACTCACCTCTCTGTCCTGTGATGGATGTACTGGCCCTTAGTTCATCCATTCTGCTTAAACGTGTGTGTGTGTGTGTCTGTGTGTGTGTGTGCATACATGTGTGTGAGGTCCAGTCCCTTTGCAAATCCGAGATCATAATAAGACCTAATCATGTTGCTAGGAAGTAACTGTTATAAACAAAAATCCAAGTAGTACAAAATAAATGTATGCAGTTAATATTGTTTATAAAGTTGAAAGATGTTTTGAAGTTGAGACGAACTTGAGTTAGACACTGAGCTACTAGTATCTGTTGATATGAAAATAAAAAACGCCAAGGAAATATATTTTAAAGGTCCTATATTATGCAAAATGGACTCTTGTGATGTTTAAGTCATGTTATAATGCTGTTACCTCCTCAAAAACATACCTGGAGTTGGAGTACGCAGTGGAGCACATGACATCACAAGGTGGAACTGAGTTTGAGAGATGAACTCAGCCTAAATACGCAGATTTTGTGTGTTGAACTTGTGTGAATGAAACGAAACACAACTCCAGGTCTGTTTGTGATGAGAAAACAACATTAGAGATCAGAGAATAGTATAATATTAGCCCTTTAACCAAGATATAACATTGTCAGGTTATGTCCAAATATTTCGTTTTAATACATGGATGGATTGGCCTTGCTCAAGTTCATTTGGAAAAAAGAAAGTCTGGAAATCCTGCTGCTGGGTTTGTTTAAATAATAAAACTAAAATCCAAAATGTCTCATCTGAAGAGGAGGTGGTGACAGTGGAGTTATTTGTGCAAATCAGAAACCAAAATTCAGGGAGTGTTTTTGTCCTGGCCTGCAGCACGAGAGCAGGGTCTTATGTAAATTCTTCCATTTGTAACCCAAAGATTCACTTGAGGCTTTACTTTTTCTAACCATTAACAGACGACTTTGTACCAACGCTACAATCAAACAATTATGAAGCATCACCTCGTCTAATTATGTTCTGTTTTGCAATTTTATGAGCTGCGTTTAGAAAAAGGAATAACCAAAATTGTCAAGTCAAAATGGCTCTAATCTCGACACTACAACGCATTCGGAACAAAAGCAGATTTTTTTTTTTGTTCTCTCTCTGTCTGTTTACATTAGAAAATCATCATCACTGAAGCGTTCCTGCAGGATCGCCTTGGGGTTGGGTTGAAGTGCACGTGCTCTGCGTTTTATGCTGATGTGTAAAAGCCAACAGGCCAAATCATCTTTAAAGGGCCCAGATTAGACAGACTAGTAATAAAATGTTAGTCAAACATGTGTGAATGAAACAAAACACAACTCCAGGTATGTTTTTGGGGAGGTAACAACATTATAACATGACTTAAAGCTCACGAGAGTCCATTTTGTGTAATATAGGACCTTAAAACATGTCTTCCTTCACATATAAAGACCTAAAACTCAATCAGACTTTTTGTAAGAACTATCAAAATACAGCATCTGTCCTTGCTAGTCTGTAAATACAGCTATTACGTGAGTTTCTTCCCACCTTCATCTATTCGCTGTTTTGTTGCTCTAATGGCCTTGTGCTGAAACTGTAAAGCAACCACCTATGTGAGTTTAAAGGGCCCATATTACACTATTTTCTGACCTATGTTATAATGTTGTCTCCTCACTTCACTTCCACAAACATACCTGGAGTTGTGTTTTGCTTCATTCACACATGTTTTGATGAGGTTACAGCATTATAACATGTCTTAAAGCTCACAAGAGTCAATTTTGCGTAATATAGAACCTTCAAAACACAGAAGAAAACCGCATTTACATACAAAACCAATTCGACTCATTTACTGTAAAGAGTATGTGCAGGTGAGACCAAAGTTAGACTAGATTAAAAATATCATTTAGGTTCGTCTTGAGGGCCCAGTGGAGGGGTGTGGTGCCCTGTTCAAGAATTGAACCCTCAACCTGGCAGTGGCGGTGGTAACCATTGGCCAGTGTGCAACGCATGGAGTTTATTGTACTTGCAAACAGTGTAGATGCATCTCCCCAAGGTCAGCTTTCAAAAATCGGTTTATTTTACTTTGTGCTTGAATAATGCTTCTATAGAAAGAACGTGCTATTAGCAAATTTTTGTTTGCGAGATCCACAGCCACAGATCCTCCATCAGTAAAGTGATTTGGAGAAAAGTTCAGGCAGAAATTTGGTTATGTTTTGTGTTAAAGCTAAAAGTCTGTATTGTTTATGCAAATTAAAATTGAAAGCAATTTTAAAGCAATATTTTAAAGCAATATTACACTATTCTCTGATCTATGTTCTAATGCTGTTTCCTCATCACAAACAGACCTGGAGTTGTGTTTTGTTTCATTCACACATGTTTAACACACAAACCCTGCATATTTAGTCTGAGCTCTTCTCTCAAACTGAAAACGCTCTGTTCCACCTTGTGATGTCATGTGGTAATACAGGAAGTGCTCCACTGTGTCTTTAAACTCCATACACCTTCACTAGAATCATGATTTCAGCCCCGGAATTGCCAATCTCTACTGACCTAACTGTAAAAGGAGCTGTTAACTTGAAAACTACCACTTTATGACACCACAAGGTGGAACAGAGCATTTTAAGCTTTGGAGATGTAGACAGACTAATAATAAAGTGTCACTCAAACATGTGTGAATGAAACAAAACACAACTCCAGGTATGTTTTTGAGGAGGTAACAGCATTAGAACATGGCTTAAAGCTCACAAGAGTCAGTTTTGTGTAATATAGGACCTTTAATTGGTTTTAATGAGACAAAATAAAAGTGAGATCCATCATTATGAGTGAAAAAGTGATTTGTTTTAATATACATCATATCACCAAGGCCTTAGTCTATAGCTTTCACTTCTCTAACTGTATAAAACACTCGCACAGTCCTAACCTCACTGAAAGTAGCTGCTCTGGGGAGGATGCTGTAACATGCTCCCAACGTGTCGCCCAAAAACACAGGCTGCTCATGCACGTGGACGCTCCTCCACGCGCACGCCGCAGACACGCGCCGTGGTTGTGAAGCGTTGCTGTGGAAACGGCGTGGAGGGGCACCCAGGCCCTGGTTGGTGGATATTCTCAGCATCTCTATGGTCCCTTCGGCCAATGGGAAGCCTTGATTTCATGCCCCAGAGAAAAAGGGGGGTGAACACAGGAAGCGAGGGAGCGGGAGAGGAGGAGGGGGATGGGGTGTTTGTGTCACCTTAACATTACATCATCACGTTAATAACAAACTAGTGAGGGACCTGCTATTGTCCATCAGGGTTGTCAGTTTAACACACAGACATAAACACTAAAACTAGTATCTAAACCACATACTCACTCTCTTTTTGAGCTGTTTAAAACACTTTTTTCCAGCTGATATTTTGCCAATTTTTTTTAAAATTATATTATTGTTAAAGGTGCACTATGTAATTTTTCTGGCGAAGGGTCTGCCACCTGTTTGTCTCCATGGAGATGTCATTACTTTGCCTAAATGTTCCAAAGTATGTCATTACACTTATCTTTCACTACAAGGACAAGCAGGTGACTCCATCCGGCCACGTTACAGGTCAGATCTGTGGAGAGCTGTGCTTCTTTAGGTATATTTGAGCAATAGAAACGTGTAATTGAATACATGCAAAATAGATGCTTATTAATGCCATACTGTGGTATATTCCAAATCATGAACATCAAACAGGTAGTAGCTTAGTGCATGTAAAGGTCCTGTATTACACATAATTTGAAAACTACCACTTCATGACATCACAAGGTGGAGTAGAGCATTTTGAGCTTTGGAGATGTAGACAGACTAATAATTAAGAGTTACTCAAACATGTGAATGAAACAAAACACAACTCCAGGTATGTTTTTGAGGAGGTAACAGCATTAGAACATGACTTAAAGCTCACAAGAGTCCATTTTGGTTGCCAGGTAACACTTATGCAATTAGAGTCCATTTTGTGTAATATAGGACCTTTAATTGGTTTTAATGAGACAATATAAAAGTGAGATCCATCAATCTGAGGGAGAAAAGTGATATTTTTTTATATACATCATCTCACCCAGCCCTAGTCTATAGCTTTGATTTATAACTATATAAATGCAATAATGAGTAACTGACCGTGTGAGGTGCATTGTATTGTACTGCACCTTTTGAACGACTCAGCCTTTCACTTTCCAGAGAGCTCGTCCCATGATGCCTTTGGGCACCCATTGTGAGTCCAGATTCTGCCACCTCCCTGCCCATATTATGCTGTGCTGTAGGGGCCTCTGCGCCGACAGCACTTTTGTAAAGCTCGTATTGTTCCCTATGTGAGCGCTCACACACAAAACATGTATGTTCAACTGGACTTCATAAACTCACCCCATTCACTGGTTTGGTTTTGTCTCACGTGTTCAGGGTCTTTTTGCCATAGGTTGAGTTCACGTAACATCACGACATGCAACGAGTATTATAGTTTAAAGGCAAGGCAAGTTCATTTGTA
>KN476859.1:57349-75567 GCA_000787095.1 Periophthalmodon schlosseri | reverse complement strand
TCTATAGTCATCTAATCTATTCATAACCTATAACTTCTGATTGCCAAATATGTTTAAAAGACCTGTGTACTACTTCTTTCTTTTCTCGTTTGCTTCTCCCCCTCTGCTCACTCCTCTTCCCATCACTAGGGGGAGCTGGTGTGTTATTACCGTGCCCTACATAGGTCCGTACTGTGACAGAGCACATGCTTTGGAGCACAGTGTCAGACCTGAGTTGTGATTTTGTTTTGTGCATTCAGTCAAATGGCTTAACCTGCTCATTTCTACTTAATCGAAGTGTTTGCCTTTTCAAATCAAATACAAATTTCCTACGCCGTATGAACACATCCTGCTACATATCCACAGAGTGATCCTGGCTTCCACTTTGATTGTACGCCTCAGATCCACCGATGGTTCTGAATGGCCTTTTGCACATTATGATGATTATGATTAGAGCTTGTTGAGTGTAAACAGTTTGTTCGGATAAGCACTTTTACAAGAGCACCCTCCCTGGGCTGGTCTGCAAAATCACTGTTTGGAACAAGGCTCGGCTTTAACACCACTTTCCAGGTGACTATTTTGTCTGCTGTAACTCTTATTTTAGAGCACGGAATTAGTAATTAATGAGTAAATAAAATGTTTAGCTTATCACAATAGGGTTGACAAAGGTATCGAAAATCAGGTACTAGTCGATATGAAAACTAGTATCAAAACTAGATACTCATTTGAGCAGGGATCAATACTAAAAAAGTCACATTCACAGGACAGAAATTAACCTTTCCTGAATAGCTTTAGAATAATTTTGAGCTGTATCAGAACAAGTATAAGACCACATAGACCAGGATACACCCATGGACCACTATGGAACCTACCTGGACGACTTAGGGGTTAGATACAGATATAAGAAAGTACTACGATTTAATGTTGAAAATGACATTCTATTGTGTTCCTTAGTATCGAAATGAAGTTTGAAATTTTAATATCATGACAACACTGCTTCACACACTGTGTACGTACAATGTAATGACAGCAAGAGTAGTGTAATTACATACAAGTACATAGAGCAGTCCTGCACTGGTACAATGTAACACAGGAATGTTCGCATTTATATATTTATTTCTATACATTTATTTTTCTGGGCAGGGGCACTTGGGGATATTGTAAAAACAAAACAAACATCAAAAGATAAAAAAAAATATCAATGAACACAAAATTAAATCAACAGATCAGGTGGTGTAAGACTTGAGACATGAGCTTGTAAATGTTTTCATAGTTGCACTTGTTACCATGGTATTTCCACCTCATGATCATGCTATGTGTAATGTAAAGGGAGACACTGCAAGTTGTACTTATATTGGATATAGTATTAACAATATTACAAACAGTCCTACTTGCGTAATACTTAGAAATTAGAATTAGAAGTTAGACATTCTCTCACAGGGGGTGCCACGCTAGACTGAGAGAGAATGTCACGGTCTAGTGTGGTGACCAAGACTCCATAGCTCAAACTCTCTGTTGTTTAACAGAGTGATGGGAGATTTGCTTTTACTAAACTATATGGAACAATACCAGCTGCAAAAACTCTATGGCTGCATAATCTCAAAACAAGCCCCAGATGGAAACACACACTGGTTCAGATACAGGTATCAGAATAAAGTGTTATCACAGTTGGCTGCAGTAGGCAGCTGATCATAACACATAGCACTATTTCCGACAATAATATTGTGTCAAAGAGTGTCAAAACAGAAAAGCCTGATCAAAAGAAACATTTTTATTATTATCGAAGGCACCAGTGCACCAGTTTTTGTCACACTAATGCTATAAAGGCAATGCGTTGTTGTTTAACTCTGGGGAAATAAAACCATTCTTCTAATCACATCAAAAAGTTGAGTGAAATGCAGATTATTACAATTATCATTTATGACACGGGTGTTTAATAACTTTTCATCTGTTTGTTATGGAGCGCTTCTGAACACGGGGCCCTTTGGTAACACAAAAAGGCTTTTCACAGACTGAATGTAATTTCTCAGATAGAGTGTGGCTCTTAGCTGAGGGGAAGATGAGACTCACTGGAGCACTATTACTGTGATCCGAATGCTTCAGGTCTTTATAGTGAAGGTGATCAGTCTGTATTCTGCCACTTATTAAACCCTTTTTATATCCATCTTTTATATCTTTATTCATATTTTTTCCCATCTATACAGATTTTGGCATCCAAACATGCAATAGGCCTGAATGAAAATTTGAAATAAAAAAGGATTCATTTAGCAGCCCGAAATGTTAAAGTTACACTATGTAGGTTTTCTAGTGGGGGTCCGCCACCTGAGCGTGTCCTGAGAGACGGTATTGACTTGCCTAGATGTTCCACAGTAATTATTATTTACGATACATACATATACATTTTTTGCATGTATTTAACAACATTTTTTTCATTGCACAATGTTGAAAAAACATTTTTTGTGTGTGTACATAAGCAGTAATGCCTCTCCACAGATCTGATCTATAACCTTCCCTGGTGGCATCACCTTCTTGTCTCCATGTAGAGTGATAAATTTAATGCCATACTGTAGAACCTTTCTGAGCAAAGCTATAACATTTTCATGGACACAAGCAGATGGCAGGCCCTCTACCTGAAAAGTGACATAGTGCACCTTTAAAATGCATGTGTTTTGGTTTGGTTGAACATGAAGCAAAACAAAATCTGGCAAGTTTAAAAAGCCTGTACCTGATGTCAAGCCAGTTGTTTCCTTATAACTCTCCAATCTCTGCCTATTTGCACCATGACAGAGAATAATGTCTGGGATAGTGTCAGGCCAAGATTCTTGGTGTCATTGAGCCTGATTGGATGAAAAAGGTGACCCTTCTGTAGTAGTTATCACCAGAGGAAATGCTGTGTAAAATGAATATGTAATATACAGATAATATACAATAAATGATGCTGAAGAGCCTTTATCTTGACAAGAATAAATTCAAATCAGGTACAGGCCTTTTAACATCAACTGAGGTGAAGTTATTTTTATTTAGCTACAGTGTTACAGTACATTTGAGAACCAATCCCAGAATGAACAGGTTCTTTCAACAGGGCATCGCCAATAGATTTGTACTGGACATATATAATTCTGTCATGATAATTACTATATCGACTTATTGTTCAATACATGAAAGCTGGAACAATATTTTTTTGGGGTCAATATTTATCATGTGCATGTTTTCTTTGCACTACTGGGTAAACGTTGGTTATTTTTTGGCTATATGATTTAAGCCATAAAATGCTGACTTAATTAATTTAACTAAACTGACAACTAAAGTGTTTCATTCTGCTGTTTCTTTATTGCAGCTCATGGTTTGTTTGTTTTTTTGTAGATTTAAAATAGTTTTGTGGTTTAAATCTGCTCTTGGGTTGTTGTGTCAGTGGCATAAATTAGTTTCAATAAAATTGTTTATAATCTATACAGGGTGTCCATAAATATATATTACAAAGGCAATTGATAAGATATCTTAGTCAGACTCGTTCTATTGTACTAAGTTTTGTTTTTTGTTTTTTTTTTACCTTATTTAATACACCTCTGTATAGGCACCTCAGATATTCTTGGTTGCCCACTTCTTTTTCTATCTAATGCTGTCTCTGTCTCCATACATTTCTTGAGCCATGCATGAATTGACGTTGGATCTCTTTCATACTTTGTTCTGTAGTTTCGTTGAGTCTGCGTATGCGATTTTGTCTCAGTAAACCATGATACACATTGTGCCTTCTCTAGAGGAGTCGCCATTTCTTAGGGGTTCATTCAAAAAGATGCCTCTTTAATCAACAGGATGCCTAAAATACAAAAATGCAATGTGATTAAAAACTTTTATAATCACTAAGTACAATAGAACAAATCTAATATATCTAATATATCTTAATATATCAATTGCCTTTGTAATTACATTTTATAATTGCAAAGAGATTTTATGGACCCCCTGTATTTTCTTCATCAATGTATATCACACATCAAAATTTGTAATCGTGACAAGTCTAGACACACACCTCCATCTCTGACATCACCAAAACCTACATTCTATTCTATTTATTGCATTGCATTTCCTGTCGTTCATTTGCACTAAAAGCAGTTTATTGGTCAATTATACTGTGTTACCAAAATCTGCAATAAATCAAATAGAAACAATGAGGCCAAAACAACATGCATTACTTTACAACTGAGGTACCACCTGCGGTCACAGCGTTAGCACGATTACACATTACTATACACATTATAGGCAGTGGTTAGGATGCGCCCTCATTTAGCTGACCTATTTATACTTAATGATGGATGAGTTAATTGGGCAATTACCTCAATAACAGGTGTCCGTAATTGGCCAATGCTTCGGAGAATACAGCTTAAAATGCGGCTGCTTTGTCCATATATAGCCTGACAGACACAGCCATTCATTAAGGCACTGCAAGATCAGCCATTAACAGTATTGCAGGTTCCACATACGTTTAAATTAATAGGACTTGATGTAGTGGTTAGCTAAAGCGCACAGAAAACATGTAGGAAAGATTAAAAAGCAACGATTAGCTAACCTATGTGCTAACTGCTCTCACTGAACGGCATGATAAGGACTTTGAAGCTTGGAAGAAGATAGTAAATGAAAGAGAATGCATGCAGGCCCATAATGCTTTGATTTTAAGAAAGGAAAAAAAAACCCGCCTGACAAGTGGAGAAAAATGCTTCTCATAAGAGCATGTCAAATTCAATAAACAGCATTTAAAATATTATGAGAAATAATTTGTAAAGACTATGAATTATGAACTGTGAACTTATGAACCGTTGTATTGTATGGAATCAACAGAGAGATTTAAATAATATACGCCTATGTGCTAAAATGACCACCAATCAATGCTCTGTTAATGACATATTTTTAATAGCGTTATAAATATTACGCAAACATATTAACAACTGTGCTTCCATCCAGACGTATGATTATTTCACATAAAAACACATCAATAAACTGAAACTGCACTTTTAATGGATTTTGGTGATAGTGGTGCAGTTAGTTAAGTGTTCGCCCGCATACTGGAGGGTTGGCATTTTCCAACCTCACCCAAGCTCATACTGGTGTCGTTCAAAAATGAGTTACGCCCGGCCAACCAAGACTAAATGGTCACATTTTTAAATAGCTTTGCATCAAGGAAACATTCACACATTCATACAACGGTGTAAGCAGACACTAGGGGCAAGGTGGGCTAAGTGTGTTGCCCAAAGACACAACGACAGCACGCCAAACACGCCAACTGAGCTACTTTTCCAATACAATACAAAGACGTGTAGTCTGGGCCCGGTCTTATCTCCTGAAGTTACAGTGACCTTACCTGGCCAGCCACAACCACACTCTTTGACAAAACTTCACAAAGACGTGTGGGTCTGGAACCGTATCTCGCCCCCGATTTTATATAGACATGACTGACAGCCGGATTAACCAATCAGACAGACTCGCGTCAGTTTGCCTGAAAACAAACATGGCGGCTTAAACTTAAAATAACGCAGAGGTCTAAGAAACAGCGTGGATTTTCATTCCCAGTCACTGAAGTAACACCTGATTGCACTGCTCTGTTTGAGTTTGACCCGAGAGGCGGGAGAGGGAGGGGTGACCAGACTGCAAATCCTATACAGACGATGTCACTCTGGCGTTACCAGGCTATAATTTAGTCTCTTAGTCCGAATAAAACAGCGAGCCGCACCATTTAACAACATAACATTTTAATACAGCGCCGTGCATTCATTTAGTGTTGGTTGCTTGACATTTGTGTATTTCCGCGCCGGGCTCTTGTGCGCCCGCTGGCCTGTTCCTTCATCCGTGTGTGGACCTCTCGTTCCTGTGTTGTTCTTTTGCTCTCACCCTTTGTTCGCCTACCACTGACCTTTTATCACAGCCCCAAGTCAATGGAGACGCTGGAGGCTGTCGGCTAACTCGCTCCTAACAGCTCCCTGCCCGCTGCTGAAAAATGTCAACCTCGTATACAAACAAGTGCTAATAGGGCTGTGCAATGAGGAACATTCATTTAGTGCCCAGAGTAAGGAGATCGGACAAATGCTTAAAGTGTACATGGCAGGTTGAATTTTTATTTTTATTTTTACTTGATTCGACAGGGGTTGACAGTAGCTCAGTTGGTAGAGTTTTTGTCCACTGATCTGAACGTTGGCGGTTGGAATCCCACTCTCAACATAGACATCATTGGTAGAGCGGTCAGATCCACTGATTCACAGGTTGGTGGTGCGATTCCAGCTCCCACAGATGAATGCTGTCGTTGTGTCCTTGGGCGAGACACTTAACCCGCTCTCAGCCCCAGTCTCTGCATACACTGGTGTGTGAATAGGTGAGTGGTTCCTTGATGTAAAGTGTTTTGAGTGCCTTGAAGGTGGAAAAGCGCTATATAAAAATGTGACCATTTACCATTCGGTGGGATAGTACCTGATGTCAGTGAACTGGCAGTTTGTGGGAAAAAGTTGAGAAGAAGAGTGCAAAAATATACAGGAAGTAGTGCTGAGTTCTAAAATTGAAAACTCTACACCGAATATTCAGCATTTACAAGCAAGGAATGCATTTTTCTGGCAGTGTAAACATTAACAAAAAATAAAGGTGTTATAAGTCCAATCATGTCGTAAAGGGCTGGTGGATCAAAAGATGCAGACTCGGGATTTAAAGATTGAACAGAGTTTATTACAAGGAATATTGCAAAAGCTGGTCGTAGGGAGCTGGTCGTAGGGAGCTGGTCGTAGGGAGCTGGTAGAAATGAGCAGGTAAAGGTTGTAGCTTGTTTGCAGATCGGCTGCAGGGGTGTAGTGGGTGGTGCCAGAATCTCCGCCCAGCTCCAGGCACAGACGCAGAAGGGAGGGGGGAAGACAGCACAGAAACACGGGCAAAAAACTGGAATCCTGACAAATCAAAACTATTGTGCATTTCAGACAAGTTTTGGCCATGGTTTACATTATGGTTGCTAGGCAACAGTTATAAAATACCTCTGCGTATGTCATCTGCTGCCCACGTCCAGCCAGCAAGTAAAATTATACACGTCACCAAAATTAAAATGTAGAACAAACTAGGGATATTTTTAGTAAAATCCAAATATAATTATGCTAGCTATGTTTTAGTGAAATGAAAATCCATCTTGTCATATACACTTTAAATTTAACTATACATTTGACCAACCTATATGCTGGCATTCTTGAGAACATTTTTATCACCTAAACAGACCACAAAATATGTGGTTTATGAGATTATTATTTTGTTTTTACATTTCAATCTTGTATGTGTCTTAAAACCTTTTATTTTTATTTTTAGATCCATTTAGAACCACTACAATACATTAACGATTTAAATAATCGGATCCATGTCCTATTATACAAACAAACCTAGCACTGACCTTCCATGTTATTGCTCTAACAGGAAGCATTATCCATGGGGCTACTGATTTATTGACAGCCATAATCTTTAATTTTTAATTCATCATTTTTAATTATGCATTGGTTTAACAATTGTTTCATAGAGCACATCTTAGGCAGGCAGCGCCATCAACCGTCAATCAATATTTAATCGATTTTTTATTTACTAGATTCCACCATTTTGGATGAACATAGAAAGAAAAGTTTGTTTTCTTGAACAAACAAAAACGGCCAGATATCTGATCTTAAGGCAGTGCCGCGGATTAAAAGTTAGCAAGTGCATTTGATAAAAGTGTAAAATGACTTCTAACAGACTCGGCTAACCCACAGTAGCTCCAGTCTGGCCGTATTGTATTTTGTTTTGGTTGGAAGCCAAGGGCCGTGGTGCTAAGGTGTGCAGAGAGCCCACAAAGAGACTTAGTTTAGGAACTTTTTGTCTCTGCAGCTCAGCTATAAAAATCCCTTTCTTTTCGGTTACAGCTTATGTGACCTTTACAGAAGAGTGTGTGAAACTCAAGTAGTCTCTAATGATATTTTATACCCGTTATTATAGAAGCTAATTTGAAGGCCTGTCGAAAAATTTCCCACTAAGTGATGACTTTATATTAGTTGTGTTAATTAAAATGATAAAAATGACAGGCTGACTGAGCCATTTAAAATTCTTATTCACTTATAATAGCTTAATTTTTTATTCCTATGCAATTTGATTCAACTCAATGAACTTTAAAGTAAATTGACTGGTATGTTGGTGATATAAACCAACCAGGCAGCCTATTTTGGGCACTTACCTAACATGAAGTCCTGTAAGTGTTTCCAACTTGGGGTATGGGGACTAGAGGCACACATGCACTATAAATATTTACAATTAAAGTATTTTGAAATGTTAAAAAAGTCCAAGTATCTCAAATGACAACGTTGAGTTGAATAATTTATGCACAGTTTGGTCATTTGAATAACTAACTGGCCAATGGAGGCACCGTAGCTAAATGGCTAGCACTCACACTTCACCAAATGAAGGTTCTGGGTTTGATTCCCAGGTCGCCCGGGCCTCCATGTCTGGGTGGTTCTCCTCCGGTTTCCCATGACAACACATAATATGCATTTTATAGGGAAAATCCACAAGCTAAGGTGGTCTTGACCATGCCTGGCTCAAGATCATGGAGATGGCTTCCCGAGCGCTGTACAGCAGGAGCTCACTGCTCCTGACTGGTTGCCCCAGTGACACTGGTTGAAGTATGGGTCAAATGCAGAGACTGAATTTCCCTCACAAGGGATCAGTAAAGTATGCCTTACTGCCTTACCGCCTTGCCTAAGAATTTGAGCAAAACTTGCAGATTTCCAAAATTGAATGGAACATATTATATCTAAATAAAATCAAAATAAGACTTGAAACACATAATAGAAAATGTTACATCGTTTAAGGGAAACAGAAAAACTATTGAATGACAAGTCATGAGATTCTGTAAATTGAACAAGAATAGAAAACATTCACATGAATGAATCTTAAACAGATTCCTATTTATTATTCAGCAGCACTTTCCTCTGTGAGCCATTAATATGACAAGAAGTGACAAGGAGAAAAAAAGAACGTTGTTATTACTATGCAAACCACAGTGTTTTCGATTGGCAGATTTTTAGACTGGTGATGTTGCTGCTTTGTGCTCATTGTTGGCTTTATTGTGTAGGCTGAGGCTGAAAAAACACTGGGGTTACTTTAAGGTCACCCGAAAGTGAATATCTGCCACTTAAGAGACGGAATTAGTCAGCAGCAAATGCAGGCAAAACAACCCATTTTGAACTGGACCGATAGATGCATGTTGGAGGTTAACAAAAGCAACGACCCAGAGCCACTGTCTTGGTCCTCGGAGAGTTACATCACCTTAAGGCCCTCGAGGTCTCCACGTTTCTAAATTCTTCATCTAAAAAAGTGTGATGATGCATTTCCTACAGGGCACGGATGTCCAGGAACTGTTGCTGAGGCTACACATTCTACAGTTTTATCGAATATGTGACCAGAAAAACAGATGGATTCTATGACCTTCAAGCCAAACCAGCTTCATGTGATGAACTGTATAGTGTGCGGTTGTGGAGTATCGACCGCGATGTCCTTCTCTAAAGTAGGCCTTACAGCATGTGTGCATAAGGCAGTGTCGGTCGTATAGTTTTTCTACTGATGCAATAAACTACAAGCTACTTTTGAATAGTTTTAAAGCAGAACTAAGTTAAGTTTTTTAATTGG
This sequence comes from Periophthalmodon schlosseri, assembly GCA_000787095.1. Taxonomy (NCBI): domain Eukaryota; kingdom Metazoa; phylum Chordata; class Actinopteri; order Gobiiformes; family Gobiidae; genus Periophthalmodon; species Periophthalmodon schlosseri. The sequence goes on along the minus strand of KN476859.1, from coordinate 65,925 downwards.
AAAGGAAGCAGTATAATCACATATAAAACACATACCACATTGCTAAATAAAAAAAAGAGCCAAAGTTTCTCAAGAGAACTCGCATCGGGTTGGCTGTCCCCCATGTTGCAAGGCTGTTTTTCTGCCCAGAGACAGCAGAGGGAGATGCTTCAAACACCCCAAAAATACATATTTAACCAGGAAGTTAGAAAAGACTTATAGTAAGGTATAAATGTTTTACATTTTACATTTTCTTATCACTGCAAATTTCCAGATAACATATTTAACCAGGAAGTTAGAAAAGACTTGAAATGTTACACCGTTCTGCATTTAAACTGGCATAGATACACATATATATCTCTATAATCCACTCATATTGGCATATTCCCCCCTATGTTTTGGAATGAGAGACATCAAGAACCCTTATCAGCACTAGACCCAATTGAATATCAGGCAAATCCTGACGCCTGCCCAAGACTACTTCTGATTGGTCAGCTTTACAGTCGATCCCTCTTTTTAGTCAATGGCGAGGTATTGTCACCAATTATTTCTCAAAACAAAGAATGAATGAGATGAGCGTGGTCGTGGGAGATCACTACTGCACTACTGTTGCGAGTGATAGTAAAATAGTAATAGTAGAAAGAGTATTTAATGCCAAACAAATATGGTTTAAAATTAAGATTTAGTTGGCCCTGGATATATCAACTGATTGTAGCACAACTGCGTACTCACCATCCACATTGTGTTCCATGAATGAAACTGAGTGTGAGCTAATCTTTTGATCTCCCCTTCATTAGACCACCTCAATGACAAAAATCTACTTGACAAATTGAAGCCGTCATCACTCCGCCCACAAACCAGAATTTGCGTATACTCGGGAGAGGAACAAGCAAGGACACAAATGCTCTAAGTAAGAGATAAGTGCTACACCACTTTAATTAGGTCATGTTTTCAAAGTCTCCAGCTTTCCAGGGAGTTATGAGCTACACACAATGCTAGCACCACATTGCACAATAAAGTCACTCCCACATTTTAACAGCGGACTTGTGGTGTGAGGTGTGTAGAGCCTGATTGGTGGTGCTATTTTATTCAAAGATGACAAGTGCTCATTTAGTAGCTCCTTCACACAACTCAATGCAATGCTTTGTAACAAGCTACAAGGCCAGGTCAATCAGGTATGAAGTTGTTAAGTGGATTTAACAAACTGCACCATTTTAACTCCCATACATTTGCTCATTCATAGCTGCTATTTTCTGCTTCGCCCTCTGCAGACACAGCTCTTAACAATGGACAACCTCTGGTGCTGGTTGATTAATCAGTATCCCACCCATACAAGGCAAGGAGAAGTGTCTTGCCTAAGGACACCACAGCAGTATGCAGTAGAGGCACTGCCGCCCATCTGTGGAACCTGGTATCCCCAGCGGTCTTCCATCCAAATACTAACCAGGCTCAGCCTTGCTTGGTTTCCGAGATCTGACAAGATTGGACATTGACAAGCAGGTATGGCCACTGTTCTTTGATGTGGTCCAGTGGTCTTTCTTTCTTTCCTTTTTTTATTACTGTATTTCTTTCTTTCTTTATTTACCTTTATTTAACCAGGTGAAAAACACATTGAGATTGAAATCTCTTTTTCAAAGGTAAACCATAGATTGTATAAAGAAGTGGACTAAGGGAGTGTGACGTCACCCATAGCGTTCGGATGAACTCAAATGAAGCTCATCGAGGCTAGAGCAGTTACAGGGCAGCCAGGCTCCATATTTGGAATTCTGACTGTGAGTATAATAGCAACCAAAGAGCCAATCTGGAGTAAAGCTGTGGAAGGCAAAGCCCCTTCCTGTCTGCACCGCTGGTTTAGCAGTCGCTTAGCAATGCTGTCAATCAAACGCTAGCAGAAGAGACCTTGGAGAAAGAAGGCAACTGATTTGTCTGTTATTAATGTTCATATCTTGAGTTACAGACACAATAGCAAAATAAAAATATGAGGATCACGTAGAGCGGGTCAATACGAACATTTTAAGACCAAAATGATGAGGCCGGCAGCAGCGTTTACAGGGAGAAGGGCAATAGTTTTCTAATGTAGTGAATTGGAGCCAAAGTTGATGGAGCCAAAGTCGATGGAGCTGGAAGTGCAGCCCATGATCCTTCCTATTTGAAACATGGTGGCTAACAGGTTAGCTATGTCCATTTATTTATACAACCTATGGGGTAAACACAATTGAACCTGAAAGTTACTGTGCTTCCATCTTGCGGAACACAGCTGTCCCGAGGATCGTTTCACTGGCAGACTTGCTAACCACCACTCTGCCGCTCTTTTATTTTGATTTTGGCTACTTCTACGTCAGAGTGCAGTCAGGGTGAACACCACAACTCAAGCCTATTGTCGCACCATTCCAAGTGAGTAATAAAATAAATCTGCAGTAGCTGGAGCAGTTATAGACTATATTATATTCCATCAATTCAGCATGAGGGCATATTTAGGCCATAACTAATCAACTTTTATTCTCCTGCATCATTACGGCTTACCCTTAGCTCATAAACAAAGAAGCGCGAGCATGTTCACCTGTTCACTCCCCCATTAGACCTGCATAATGCCTACTAATTATGTTTGCTCATCTATAAGCCTAATTATACTGGGAGCTCATAATTAGGCGGGCTAGAATCAGTGCATATGTTTCTTCGCTATCAACCTGGAAGTAATAATGGCTATTTTCATCTCACGAGATTTGCGCATTGCCACGCTCCACATTACAAAGTGCATTAGCTCAGGTAGTGCACAGTTTGCATGTCACATATAATTGGAGTGCACCAAGTGGCATCCCATCCCATCCTTTATTTTGGGGTATCTTAACATAAAACTTAAGTCACTTTGCTGTGAACCTATCTGTTAGTTTGCCAAGGCACTGATCACAACACTCTAACTTTATCTGATCTGAGCTAAACTACACCTTTTTGGTGGCAGTGCCTCAGTGGTTAGCGCTTTAGCCTTCCAACCTGAAGGTCAGTGGTTCAATCCCAGCACAGATCAGTGAATGCTGCTGTTGGAGGGCACCGCAGATTGGCAATCTCACTTCTGTCTGTCTTTCCCTGGGCAACTGTGACTGCAGAAGTTTACCATCCCCAGAATGAGGAGTGAATGACTATTGCAATATGAAACATGTTGAAAGCTGTTATATAAATTCAAGGTTTTATGATTATAATGAATGGTACACGCAAATATATATTTGGTGTCTGGGAATTTGTTAATACAAAATAAAAGAAAACTGTATTTGATTAGAAAGATGAGTGCTTCAGTGAGTCGATCGAGTGTCAGGTTAGGATCAAAAACACAACTTTGAAACAATAAAAGAAAAATCGGAGACAATTTGACTGCATTTTGACCCTTTATTATGCCCCTTGTTTATAAAATTTACAAAGACGTGCAGGTCTGGAACCATATCCTTTCTCCTTAATTTCAGTTGAGCATGATGGATATGGATTTACCAATCAGAGAAACGCATGCTTAGTTCCAGTAAAAACAAACATGGTGTCTCATGTTTAAAAAAGGAATAAAAAATAATACAGAGCTGAGAAACAGAGCAGATTTCTGCAGAATCAGCAATGGAAGCACTAAACTGTTATTTATCTGAGGTAAAAGAAGTTATACATTTAAGAATTTTTCAAAGTGGATGTTGTCACGTACTACTAATTAGCGGATGTGGTTGGACCGTCCTGAGTTAGGAAGTAGGTTTGATGCCCCTATGGCCCGGTTCCAAACCCGAGACTGGCTGGTCAGGCAAATACTTTATTGTCCCACATAGGCAGCAGACGCATCCCGTATGCCGTGCACAGCCCCAGTGTGGCATTTCCCCTGCTCCCCTGCTGCCCTAGACTCCCAGGCAAAGAGTCACTGCAGGGTCAGCACCTCTGGGAGATAGAGCAGCCTCGGACACCTCTGCGCTCACATGGAGGTCAGGGCAGAAGCATGGTGTTGCAGTACTGGGGCTATGGTGGCAATAAACACTGTCAGAGGAGAGGGACACACAGCTGAAATGCCAACAGACAAAAGTGGCAAATGAAATGACAACAAATGTCAGGCTGCAGCAGTTAAACGGCTAACACAATGGAAGTACAGTAATAATACAGTGCAGCAGTGTTCCATCTCATCCAAAGGTCACGCTGAGAAATTGAATAACCCCAAAATAACTCGGCTGGGTAATGTCTGCTGGCCTACAGTCCTCCCTTCTGTTTTTGTTTCCTTGCAGCTGTATTAAAATTAAAGATCCTCTACTCAATTTTGTCCCACGTATTTGAGAATAAGCAGCTTTTGAAGTAAAAAATAAGTCCACTGTGTGCTGTCTCGTCTAATTAGAAAGCACTTTGCTGTGAGATAAACAGGGATGCTATATGTTGAGAGCTGTGAAAAGTGCTTATAAACTCATCGCAGTGGATAATTAGGATGCTCAGAATGGATAAGGTAATAACTTTGACCGCTGCAAATTGTGGATGAACTAGTTCTGTTTCCATGTTTTTAAGACAGTAAAAATCAGATACAGTTCCTTTAACATTTGTCAACACATACAATTTTAGCTCCGAGTGTTTCTATAAATGTTTATCTAATTTGCCTTTTTCTGCTCATTGTGTAGTAGTCGAAAGTGTTGCTGATGCCACTGCTCAGTGTGCTACTCGGGCGAAATTGTCTGCTAATTACCCAGCATGCAACAGAAGTGTGGATCTGGAGACCCTTAGGCTGGACTCATGTTTGTTTTGGTCTTTCATAATGTGCTCATGCAGGTGGTGTTTGCTAATCTTCTCTTAGATAACATCGCACTAGCCTCCTCCTGCTAACCAAGCACCAGCACTCTTAAACGCCCTTATACAGAATACAGTCACAGAAAGTAACACGCCAGCTGTTTTTGCTCCCCTATGTATCGACTGTGTAGGTCTCTCATTCCTGTTGACATGCTAACTTGGTCACCGCCATCTTTGATCAGATCTGTGAAGAGATACGCGATTAAAAGTGACATTCTGAACACCAAAGCGGGCTGGCAGCACGGAGGATTTTCCAAGCAGTGTGAAGTCATAAGCTCATGAAAGACATACACCACTGATTCAAACCGTGTAGCCAGAGCTCACTATTATAATACCCCATACTTTTTGCGCTGCGTGCCTTTGCCATTTCTCTGTATTGCCTTTTTTCCCCATTCTTTTCACTGCTGGCTGAATACGCGCCTGGCTGGATGACTTTCAAAGCTACTTGTTCCACTTTCTTACATTTATGCTAATTGGAATGCAAATAGCGAGGTTCCATTTTTAAGCTGCACGGTTTAAGGAAAGGGTGAGAGGATGAATGCAGCTATCCATTTTGGTTTTGTTGGAATTTTTGGAGCCATTTCCTGAGATGAGATTTTTTTTTTCCTCCTTTTTTTCTCGACTGCTGTGGCAAAGGACAACTAATATGCCCCCTCTCATCCGGTGTGAATAACATTTCGCGCAGTGCTATTTTTTGCTTCAATTGCGGCCTGTAAGCTCAAGTGGGGAGGCTTTGAAATGCCTTGTACGCGCCGGGCTTTTCATACAGGAAGGTGCCGTGTTCCGAGTGTGTGTGCGAGCAGTGGCCCTAATCTCTGTAGTCACACACTAGAGAACAGAGCAGGGGTTGCAATGCACTAAGAATAAAGTCGCGAAGCCTGATCAAATGACTGGGCCAAGCTGAGACCTCTTAGCACACACTTACCTGCAAGATGAGAACTTCTCTCTATGGCTACAATGCATCTAATGAATACTGAGACGAATTCCCTTTGATTCCTGCCGAAGGTGCGAAGGTGTCAGCGCCGCGAAGTGGAACAAGCTTTGGTTCACGGTACTATCTATTCAGGAGCGTGCCGTCTACCTGCTGTGTGATGTTGGGCTGCGTACAGTAAAAAATATAACGCAAAGGAGAGAAAGAGAGAAAGGGCATTCAGTTCATATTTGCTTATTAAACTTGTGAATGCAATAAACTATTTACGGATTCTGCCTACAGGGATGAAGTTAAAGGCCCTATATTATGGCATACTGGGGCTTTTGGCTGTTTTGCTTCACAAAAATGGAATATATTTCAAAGACAAGCAAAACTGAATACTTCGGTGCCACAAATGCAATTTAACAATCTGGTAACAATATACTAATTAGTTTGTTTGTTTCTTTGTATTTTTTCTGTATTTTGAACAGGACACCCATGAAAAAATGATAAAATTGGTCACATTTTCATATAGCGCTTTTCCACCTTCCCGCTTTACGTCAAGCAACCACTCATTCATACACCAATGTACCCAGACACTGGGGGCGAAGAGGGTTAAATGTCTTGCCCAGCGACACAATGACAGCATTCATCTGTGGGAGCTGGCATTGCACTGCCAACCTGTGGATCAGTGGATCTCAACCAATGATATTTATGTCAAGAGTGGGATTCGAACCGCCAACCTTCGGCTCAGAGGACAAACGCTCTACCAAGCTACTGTCGCCCCCCAAAAAGAGTGAGTGCTCTCATTGGGCTCTCCCTGTATAAATAAAGATAAATAAATGATTTTTTTTTTTTTTGTGTTTTACAATGTTTATGTCATCAACAAAAACCTGGACACGTGTTGTGAATTCACACATTATTCTCTAACCTTGCATATTAACTCTTTTGCCCACAGCGCTGCTTTATAGGCCAATATGTACATCTTTAAAGAGGACATATCATTGACCTTTTGTGCTTTTAACCATGCTGTTGTTCCCAGTTGTGTTTTACTTCATTCACACTTGCTTCACTAATCATGAGCAAGTCCTCTCCCTCTGAGCTCTCAGAAATCACTTTTTTTCAACTTACGTAACAGGTTGAATCTGGAAGTCTCCTGCTGCAGAATTTGTTTCACTACAGTTGTGTGCATATATTAGCATGCCAGTCACATTGATGCAGGCTTGCTTTGATGTTTTTTTCATGGGTAATACAAACGCAAATCTGATCACTTGGTTATAAGCCTCTTTAAATGATGATGGTGGTGGTCACGTTTTTATATAGCGCTTTTCCACATTCAAGGCGCACCATAGTCAGTCACCCATTCACACACACATTCATACACCAGTGTACGCAGACACTAGGGGTGAGGTGGGTTAAGTGTCTTGCACAAGGACGACAGCATTCACTGGGTCGGTGGATCTGACCGCTCAACCAATGATGTGTATCTCAAGAGCAGGATTCAAATAAGCAACCTTCGGATCAGAGGACAAACGTTCTACCAACTGAGCTACTGTTGCCTCTAAAATGCGTTTTAAATCATAAATACAAATACCAAATTGAAAAGAAAGTTTTTTGGTGCCAAAAGACCCAAATAAAGCATGATATATATTCTTAAAGCTCCTTTGCTCCTTTCCATACACTGAGTAAAAAAAAAAAAAAAAACAACTTGCAAATGGATTGGATAGAAAATTCACTTCACCAATGCCATCTTTAACCACTCACTCAGACACACAAGCACTGGGGGCAAGGTGGATTAATGGTCTTGCCCAAGGACACAAGCTATAATCACTTCCAGCCTGTGGGCCAGTTGATCTGATTGCTCTACCAATAATGTTTTTTAATGTCAAGAGCGGGATTTGAACCACCAACCTTCAGATCAGTGGCTGAACACTCTACCAACTGAGCTACTGTCGCCCCATTTGTTACTGTTCATCAAAAATTCAAAATGCGCCATTATTTTCTGCTAATGTCTGGAATAAAAGCATTTACTCCAATATGCATAACACGGATTAATTATTCAATTGCTAACATAGAAAATGCAAAAGATTTTTATTGGTGCTTTAATGCATACAAAGAACGCCTTTACTGAAAAAAACATAAAACATATATAAATTCCTTTTTCTTTTTTTTTTTTTTCTTTTTTTTTACTATTCAAAAAACATAAAACATATATAAATTCCTTTTTCTTTTTTTTTTTTTTCTTTTTTTTTTTACTAGTCAGAGTCCAGCGTTGCTAATTATCGTCTAATTGGAAGAAAATTCAACATCATGCTCTCAGCCCTGTCCTCCCGGAGCCTCAGAGGTCTCGTAAGAGCACTTCCTCGGCTCATCATAGAAGGCTCCTCGCTGCTCCTCGTGCCTAATCAGCTGACGTGCCATACCTCTTTGTGGAGTGGCCTGTGGGCTGGGGACAGGGAGACGATCTGTTCTCTCAGACGTATGAGCTGTTGACAACCTGCGGGAATTACTGGCACTAAAGAGGCCCGTGCTTCTGGGAAGAAATAAGAGGTAAAATATGGGCTGCATAAATGTAATGACGGCGGGCTGCACATACGGAAATGTACTCACACAACATGTAAACGCAGCAGGGTTGATGTGGACAGAGAGGGCTGTGCGGTTGTGAGGAAGGAGTGAGGCACGGGCGATGGTAAATATTATGTTTTTTTATTTTTCATTAGGTGTATTTGGGTTGTCAAAAGTATCGAAGGTTTAGAATGAGCTGTATCAGAACAAGTATAAGGCCACATAGACCGGTGCACGCCTACTACTATGGATCCTACCTGGACGATATAAAACTGCATGTACTATGAAAGAAAGTACTATGATTTACTGTTTAAAATCACATTCTACTGTTGAA
>KN476859.1:39244-57278 GCA_000787095.1 Periophthalmodon schlosseri | reverse complement strand
AGTGTTTTTATTTTTCACTGTAAAATCAGATTCGGTATCAACGCTAAAGTCTGTGTTTAGTTATTTTTTATAAATGCAGGAAACTGTTAAGAACCATTTATAGTTGGAACTGTTCGCAGAGTGAAGAAAGTGGTGCAGTAGGTTAATCAGTAGAAACCATTGTGTTCTTGGGCAATACACTTAACCAAGAATGCCCAGTCAAAATGTTTGTGGTTGGTTACAACAAGAATTGTATGCAGGGTAATACAAATATTAAATGCATTCAAACATACATTGTAAACCTCGCTCTTCCTAAAACCGTATTTTGTTTGGTCACTCTACATTCAGTTCTCTGCTTTTTTATGTGATTTATCTAATGATGCTAGACATTACAAAGACAAGTGATACAATACACATACTAACAAGACATGACATGACACGATAGCAAGGCAGAACAGTGAAGGCAAGGAGCTCATTCAAAGAGGCCCCCCACAGCCTCTGCATGAATTAGCATATGGCTAGGCCAGTTAGGAGCAGAAATAAAACCCACAGTTTTAACTAAAGTGTCTTATGCTGGGGGAAGTATGGTAACCTGAGCACTATCCTCTGTTTCCTCCTACTTTCCCTGTCAACATAATTCACTGTTCAGTTCATCTGTAGTCTGCTCATTGCTATTCATACTGTCCCACAACAACTGTGTCAGATGCCTGGCCACTGACCCCTTGGTGATGACTGGACTCTTCTATGCCCTGATCCTGTTCTATGGACCTGGACCCTCCCCTTCCCTCACCTGGCTGGATGACCCCTACCCTATCCTGGATGGGCCCGTCTGTCCCTTAGCCTTAAGTGGGCACTGGCCCTACACATTTGAACTTTGTCTTTAAATGGATGGGCATAAGTCCTGGACACATCTGTAGCCTGCCCGTCCGTGCAAGTGGATCTCTCCTTCACTGTGGTTTCCTCGAGGTTTTTCTTTTTCTCTCTGTTTTTCTTTGCCGAGAAGGAGGGTCTAAGAACAGGGAATGCTCTGGGACAGTTCTCCATTTGCTTGTTTTCTATGATTGTTGGTTAATCTGTCTGTTGGCTAAATCTATGATCCTGTTAAGCCCTAAGAGGCAACTGCTATTGTGATTTTAGGCTTTACCAAAATAAACTGAATTGAATTTAGGAAATTAGACACTGACAGTAAATGAGTATGGTTGGGTATTAGATTGTGATCATGGTGAAAATAAAGATGCTATTTATTATAATTGCGAGCATGGATCAAGTAGGGATGTAGAGGAGGTGGGGAGCTAGGGAATGAAAGTAGATTGTGTGGAGAGGAAGAAAACAAATGAATGAGGCAAATAGATTGTAAAGGTAATGATGTTGGATATGGATATAGACTGTATACACACGCATGCATTCAACACACATACTGTACACAAAATAAAACATAACATTAAAAAATCAAATACAATTAAAGAAATACAAATCTGTCTGACCCCGAGGTTGGCGGTGCAATTGTTGCTCCCACAGATAAATGCTGTCGTCGACATTTAACCTGGCGTGTGAATGGGTGAGTGGTTCCTTGATGCACTTTGGGTGCCTTGAAGGTGGAAAAGCACTATATGAATGTGACCATTTACCATTGACCAAGCAAGTGTGAGCTCCTACCTCCCACAACTGTCCCCTTGCTCTGGACAATCACCTGACCCAATAGGCAGGCAGTCTGTCCATGTGTGAGGAGAATGTTGTGGGGAGAAGCAGGTAGGTGAAAAGCGAAAAAAAAAAAAGTTCTCTGCGCCTAATGTCGAGGACAACAGCAAACTCTAGAAATCAGCTCATTTGTGTCACTTGTGTCCTTCATAACCTAAATTACTCGGTGTCCAAGATTAGTGTTCATATTTTTAACATTTAAAAAACGATATCATTTTGTGTATTGTGAGAGGTCTGAAAAAAGTATAATATTCCTTGTACTGTCTGTGTTGCCTCTTGCCCAGGGAGTAATTAACACTATAAAATAAGTTATAATACTAATAGTACAAACTGGGCCCAAACGTTCTTCTATTGCGGTCTCCTCTGGAAGCATTTAGGATTTAGTGGCTGCGGTGTAGATTAAATTCATCCTATAAATGATAGACAGGTTCAATCTCTCAACCAGCTCCCAATATATCAGCAGAAGTGACAGGTTCAGCCCACTGCACCATTTTAGTATTTGGCTTGTGTTTAAGGCTGAGGTTTCTGGTTCTTAAAAGTGGTATATTTCATCATTTATGTATATACAGCATATATACAAGTATGGAAAATCCTGCTTTTTATGCGGTTACATGCTCCATCAACGCTACACCTGCTATAAATAAAATCCTTTGCTTTATGAGCTTTATTAGTCTGGCTCCACGGGAAGCCAGTAAAACAAAAGAGATGTCATGATACGCCTTTTGTATTTTCACCACATGGACTTAGCTCATGTGTAAGCTTTAAATATTGTATAACAAATCCATACAGCCATAAGAGTTACTTTGTTTTATGCCCTCTCAGTCTGTAGCACAGTTTAAGGCCGGACTAAAAACCTACATCTTCTCCCTGGCATCTTGGTGTTTTATTGTTTTATTGTTCTTTGCCTGTGTGTCATATTTTATGTATATCTGTTTTTGTCGACTTTGTGTGAAGCACTTTGGGCTGCTTAAGTTGTATTTTAAATGTGCTATATAAATACAATTGTATAGAATTGAATTATGTGCTTTGTAACACGAACATTTTTACAGCTTCAATATTTTATCAAAGAATATAATCGGGAGATACACCAGAATGTTTCATTGAACTGAATCATTTTATATTTATACCATGGTCAGTAAGAATTCCAAGGCTTACTGCCGTGCATTATTTTTGTATAACCGCACGGGTAAACTGGCAACAGTTAATCACTGTTCTATATCACTACACTGTGAGCATCACCATAGCAACTGGTAAACAAATGAACTACTGCGTGAGCGTAGACTGTATGTATAAATGGACATAGCTAACGTGCCGCCGCGTTCCAAATAGGAAGGGCGCTCTTCTGGCTCCATCGACTGGCTCGCCCCTCTCTCTGTAAATGCTTCCAGGCTCGTTATTTTGGTCTTAAAATGTTCGTATTAACCCGCTCTACATGATCCTGGTATTTTTATTCCACTGTTGTGTCCATAAATCAAGATATGAACATTAATCTGAGACAAATCAGCTGCCTTCTTTCCCAGAGGTCGATCCCGCTAGCGTTTGTAACAAGTTTGATTGACAGCGTTTCTAAGCGCCCGCCCCCTGCTAAACCAGCGGGGCAGACAGGAAGGGGCGTAGCCTTCCACAGCTTTCCTCCAGATTGGCTCTTTGGTTGCTATGATACTCGCAGTCGGAATTCTGAATATGGAACTTGGCTCCAAATTCGCCCTGTAACCGCTAGCCTCGATGAGCTTCATTTGACTGGAGCCGAACACTATGGGTGACGTCACACTCACTTAGTCCACTTCTTTATACAGTCTATGTGCGGGAGGAGGCACCAGCTTCAACTCAAACAGAAGTAACTAATGCCTTGAACATCCATGGACAGCCAAAAGATTTAAAAGTGAACACTAGAATAGCAACAGCGTAGCAACCAGAGTGTTCTATTGGTGATTTTAAGATTCTAGAATGTGATAATGTCATACTTTAGTTCTTCCTATTGATAACATTGTATTTTGCACTGAAATCTCCAAAAGGTAAATTCACAAATGTTAAACATGATCATTCAGAATTCAGAAAGTTCTAGATGTTCACTCTAAAACCTCTCCTTAGAATAGGGCATGGGATTGATTACTGAAACATGCATGGATGACATTTAAAACCTCTTCAGGCATGTTTTTGATGAGGGAACAACATTATAACATATTAGAAAGCTAAAAATAAAAATCTATTTTGCATAATACCCACTCTTCAAAATTAATTGTAGGAATAGATGAGGACTTGGAGAACAAAAAGACCAAAGGAAAAATGACTATAATGCACGACTGCTCCTCTCCTGGCCGCGAGTGACCATGACGTCTACACTCTCTATACAAGATATTCCTGTAGTAAATAACACATAGATTCATAACATTTCTGACGAAATTAAAAGCCAGCATGAGCATCTGCACATTAAAGTTCACTTAAGCCCAGGTATAGTTAATTGAACTTGTTCCTAGCATTAGTCTTAAAGGCAAGGTTACCACACTGTCACTCAAAATGTGTTTTCATTTATCTTTTTTCCTCCCCCTGTGAAAGTCTTAGCCGCGGTGTTTAAGAGAAAGTGGCTTTGAAGGAGCCTTGCTGAAAGTCAACACAAAGCTAAGCGTGGCATTCTGAGTCCTTCTGAAGAGAGACTAGTTCAATAGCACTAGGCCTTGGGTAGAAAATAAAAGTTGCCACTAGACGTTTCAAGTAGAATGATTTCTTTATTGCAGCATGATTAAGTTCAATTCACTGTTATTTAAAAAGATATTTGTAGCATTAGGGCGACTGTCAGCTGGTAGAGTGTTTGTCCACTGATCCGAAGGTTGGCGGTTCGAATCCTGCTCTCGGCATAAACATCATTGGTGGAGCGGGCAGATCCGCTGACCCACAGGTTGGCGGTGCGATTCCAGCTCCCACAGATGAATGCTGTTGTTGTGTCCTTGGGCAAGACACTTAACCCACCTCGCCCGCAGAGTCTGTGTACACTGATGGGTGTGTGGTTCCTTGAAAACGCCTTGAGAGCACCTTGACGGTGGAAAAGTGCTTAAAAATGTGACCATGACCATTTACCATTATAGATGTGTGTGTTTACTAACTGTACTGTGATTCTATTTTATTTAATTGTACAACTTTTTCCCCAGATTTTTTCCGTAAAATCATTTTGATATGGCAACATTTTTCCCATTACATTACATTCTGCATCACAAATTTAAATTCCCTTAATTTATCAATGTATGTATCTATTTTTCAGTGGGGCAGTGCATTTTACATTATAATATATGTGAATGTGCGCAAATAAGCAGCTGGAAGTCCCTCGCCAGAAATACACCCTTAAAGTAAGTCACAACGCAATATATCATTACAGGAAAATACAATTCCAGCAGTGTGTTCAAATGAATGTAAATGATATATTTACATCACTAAATGAAACACAGCAACATTTTATTTTGTACACAGCTTATTCTTTATTAAAACATGTCTGTTTTATTAAAAAAATCAGATGACATACCTGCTGTGTTCATTTTAATGTATTTTGCCCAATATCTACACAGCAGTTGCCGACATAGGGTTGATTTGACCAACAGAAAATCAAACAATAATATCAGTTAATAAATAAAGGACACGCAGATTGACGAGTAAGTGACGCGCATCCATTTGCAGGTGTTCATGGATCTCAGCTTCCTCTAGTAGGCGTAATTTTGAGGACTTCTGCCCATTAAAAAGGTTGATTTAAAAAAAAAAAAAATTGCTAATCGCTATGACAACAGCCCCTTTTTTCATCACTTTGAAACCCATCGAAAGAGTTCAATGCTAAAAACTTCCAAACAGAGCGCTCATCTACGCAAGACTTGTCACTTGTCAAGTAGTTAGCATATGGTTGCCAGATAAGCCATTTTATCCCTACTGCAGAAACTACTATATAGATTGTATACAAATAAGGTGACGAGGTTAGATTTGTGTCACATGCATACACTTTATCTCATCTAAAATATTTTCCCCATACAGATTCTGTCTTCCATGTATGCTGCTTATCTGTATAAATATTAAAATTAGTATCGCGCGTTGGCTGTTAGATAAAAGAGAGTTTGGTATTTGATTTTCTCTTAATCACTGCCCACACATACTTTTCTTTCCAATATTAAAAGTCACTCAGTCTGATGATGTGCACGTCCCCCACACTGATTTCCCCACACGCCCTGTTGCTTAATTATACTTGACACAATAAAAAAGATATGTATTAATAACTTGGCAACCCACCCATAGAATTGAGAGTAGATTAATAGCACTGCACAACTCCAAAGTAAAAAGCTTTGTGTTGGCGATTTGGTCAAATGGCTTTGCAATCAAAGAAATAATTACTCTAATTACTTTGGCTGCGAAGAAAAGGGGATGGAATTAGATTAAATCAGGCCTGGATATAGGGATTTTAAATAAGAAAAATCTAGCTAATTAAATACATGTGAATATAAAAGAAAATGCCATGGGGAGGTGCATATCTGTAGTCCACTCTTCAAATGTAAATAATGAACAAGCTCATTTACCAGTACCTCATTTTAAACCATGAATGAAGGACATGTTTTGCCAGCTTGGTCAGTACTTTCTCCCAATGTTGAACCGAAACAGAGAAATGACTGTGGAATGGAATAGGCACGTGTACTTGTGAATATGGACCAGTGGATTCACTCTGCCACTGCATCCAACAGATCAGTGTGTGGATGCAAACCACTTTTCTCTGCATCCAACAGATCAGTGTGTGGATGCAAAACAACTTTCTCCAGCTAAACTCAGACAAGATTGAAGTCATAGTCTTTGGCCTACAGAAATAAAGAAGGTGTCAGCAGTCACCTCCAGTCTCTCTCTCTGAAACCTTCAATTCAGGCTAGAAACCTAGGGGTAATAATGGACTCAGACTTGAACTTCAACAACCATATCAAATCAATAACATCTGCAGCTTTTTACCATCTAAAACATTGCAAAAATTAAAGATATACTGTCAAACCTAGACTTGGAGAGACTTATCCATGCATTTGTCTCCAGTAGGTTAGACTACTGTCTCAGAGAATAGACTTTAAAGCAGAGAATAGACTTTAAAGCAGCTCTGCTTGTGTACAAGTCTCTCCATGGCCTCGAACCAAAGTACATCTCCGGCATGTTACTGCAAAAAGAATCATCTCACACTCTGAGGACTTCAGGGACCGGCCTCCTGCTGGTGCCCAGAGTCAGGACTAAACATGGGGAATCAGAGTTTCAGTTTTCTGCAGCTAAAACCTGGAACAGTCTTCCTGAAGATGTGAGACAGGCCTCTACTCTGACAATGTTTAAATCCAGGCTCAAAACAGTTCTGTTTAGCTGTGCATATGACTGAAAGGTTTTATTCCGCACTCTTCGCTCTTAATGTTAATTTTATGATGATTATTTATGTTTGGATTTGTTGTATTGTGATTTTAATGTCTCTGTTATTCTGTAAAGCACTTTGAATTACTTTCTGTACGAATTGTGCTATACAAATAAACTTGCCTTGCCTCCACGCGGTTCTCACCCCACACTGTGCCTGATTGGACAAAAAATGTCCTTGGCAGTTGCTCCCATATGGTTCTCATCCAACTAAATGTCTTTTATAATGCACAGATGATATCCTTAAACCTCCTTTTATTTCACAAATGGCTGTCTTTACAATAGACTATATGGTGTAAAGGGTAATTTCCTGAAGCAGAGGAAATAAAAAGCAAGAATAGTGCCTTTAAATCATCAAGGGTCTATCAGGTTTTCAAGCACACCTGCCCAACAGAATCAGCAGCTGTGGATGAAAGTGCGATATTAATTTTCGTTTTTGATGCACTGAGTCCCCCCTCTCATTGGGATATTAAGAAAAGGACTTCATTGTACAGCAAAATTTTATCTTTTCTTCCACCCCTTTAAGCTCCACCCTGGAGCTCCTGAATGAAGATGAGTGACACTTGATGTAAACATGTCAAAGCTCCCCCCCTCCCCAGACATTTTCCAGAGAGAGCACTATCCTGAAACACATCAATTCATTTTGCAAGCCCACTTTTTGTGGGCTTGCAAAATTAATAAGAATTTTTTCAACAGAAATATTGTGAATTTAAAAGGAACATAACAAAGTAAGTGTTTATGACAATTTAATACAAGCTTTTTACAACCTAGACTAATGGTGTGATGATCGTGAACAAGTCAGCTCTTTTGAACGGTTCCTTAACGTAAACGGCTCGAACTGGATCTCAGTTTTTAAAAGAACCAAATCTTTTTCTTTCTAATTTTTATGCATTTTTATCCTGATTAACACTGAGCCAACACAAGAATCAGCACAGAAGCAGAGCAGGCGACACAAGTGAGAGATTTGTGCACAAAAAACATATTTGGCATCATAATAACTGTTCTCATATAAAGTTCTCATCATGTCATATAAATACATATAAAAAGAGCCAGTTTTTTGAACAGCTCTTTGACATGAACTGATCCAAAAGATTAGAATCCTATAACAGAGATGAAAGTCCCATCACGAAACTAGACACTAGGCACTAGGTATTCAAAATAAGTATTCAGAACAATAATGAAATGAGGACTGAGAAAAAAGAAATCCTTTGTGACGCCTTTGCAATATTCAGAAAATGTGGAGGATCAAGTACTCAATTTTGTTACCTAAGCAAAAGTACAGATACAGAGATAAAAAGTTACTCAAGTAAAAGTATGAAAAAGTACCCATTTAAAATGTACTTTAAGTGCAAAAAGTATTTCACACAAGTGTTCATTTGTTAAAGTGTAAATGTAGTGATAGTGATTAAAAAATCATACATATTTTGGTCAACAGTTGTTAAAAATAACGCCTCAAATCATATGAAAAGTACTTTTTACTTTTCAGTCCAGGTCAAAAATGTAGTAAAATAGAAAGTACAGATACCTGCTCTTAAATGTAATAAAGTAAAAGTAAAAAGTATCCACTGTAAAATGTTAAGTGTTAAATGTTAAAAGTTAAGCGCAGATACCTAACAATTCTACTAGTACAGCACTTTACTACTTGTACTTTGTTACGTTCCACCACTGCTTGACACACAAAACAGCACTTTTCCTCTTGCTGAGACATTCCAAGTTTCCATTCAGAGTGTATGCACCCTTTAACCTTCAGGCCTTGGCGTAAGCTGTCTAATACCTGCTTCGAGCTCTGTGCTACATTGCAATAGAACTTCTTGGGTCTGTCTATGAATAGCAATCTGATGGCAGCTACACAACCCAACCCCAGCTGTGTAGCATTACTCTTCCAGGAAAACAAGCTTTCTCTTAAATGTCACACAAACATGGAGAGTATTCTGACAATCGAAATTCACACCGCACAGAGCCGGGAGGTGACATGCAGCTAGCAAACTATTTTTGATTCACTCATGTCATGCTGGTATTTTCATGTATGTTGTTTGTCAAATCAAAAGCTACATATTGATTCCAAGAAAATGTCGCCTAACAGTACAGCCGGCCTAATTCTTATATTCTAGACAAAAATAACCCAGACAGAATTGAAATCGGATGACTGGTGATTTCCAATAGATGCAATGTAATGAAATGCTATTAGATAAGTGTTAATTGCTGTACGAGGGGGTATTTTACTTCTATGGGGTATTAACAGCTAACACATAAGTTACCTTTTGTTGTTTTGAAAATGCTAAATTCACAGAAAACGACGTAGTAACATGTTTTATAAGTTTCATTTTCATTCTTGACGCTCCCCCCTCCCTTTTCACGCTGCATTAAGTCGCTTCCCCTTCAGCGCACTATCACAACACAATCAGCTGCATCCCGCTAATGAAACTACTGCACATCACATCAGGTTTGTCAAGTTGAAGTGTATTGTTTTGTGTCATGCTTTTGTATATTTATGGAGAATTAGGTTTAGACGTAGGTTTGTGGGCTGAGAGTTGGACTGAATTTTACAGCTTAACGGTTTGAATAGGGCCCGGGAGAGATCACTAAATCACTCAAAGATGCATGGATGGCATCTAAAAGCTCTTCAGGCATGTTTTTGATTATAACATGGTAGAAAGCTCCAAAAAGTTGATTTTGCATAAGACGCCTTCTTTAAAGAAACCATAATCTTGGATAACCAAAGCAGAGACTTTCTTTTTTCTTTAAGAGTAAATTTTGATTTCCATCATGAATTGTAAATTGGAAAATATGCATTATGTGACTAAATCAGATGACTGCATACTGCCAGCATTTCAATTGAAACCCAAGAAGAAAGAGTGATACGTTGCTATGTTACACTTCGGGGTGAGAGCGTGTTGGTTGTGCTTTGGTGGTGCACCCTGCTTCGTTTTACTGTCTGAAAAAGCTGTTCTTAAGCTGCATGCTCCTAAGAAATTCATGCATGTGAATAATAGCAATGTGCCAAAGGGTTTGTGAGGGCTAGGAACGAGTCAGAGCCATGGGCAGCAGTTTGAAAATCAACTTCCTTCTTTCATGGTTTCAAAATCAGGTACTTTTGAGATATTACGTATTTGAACTATCCTTCACTGTCACTCTCAGCCTTATTGTGATCTGTCAACAAATCACAGATGCCACTGTGTCTTTAACATGGGATTAAACACCTAAACTCCATCCATAAGCACGTTTCATATAGAGCTGGTAAACTGGGCAGTGCTTGGAGGCTTTGGGGGGTTATGGATGGAGTTTAGGTGTTTAACGGGGGGGCAAAGATTGAAGTTTAATTTAGCCAGCACAGTGTCATGTCACAGAGCACTAGGAATTAAAGTGGACACTGGAGGCAGCACACTGTTTTGATCAGGAAATGTACCTCTTTTGCACTAAAACGGTCAAAACATGACTGCAAACAGTAGACAATGCTGTTAAAACACAATGTATACAGCGAAGTAGCAAAAAAGTAGATTTACGCTTTAGCCCCACGTCTGTAATTAGACTGGCTGAGCCGCCCCGTTGTATTCTCCCATATCACTGTTATGTGCTGGCGTCCCTTTGCCCCATTATCTGTTAAATATGTTATGACCCGGGTGGACCAAAGAGGATATTAAAGAGGACACAGGAGTCAAATGGGTTACAAAAAGTTAAATAAGTTAATTTTAATTTACTTTAAAAAGCCAAAACCACCTCCCGTGCCCAAAAACAAAGTAACAACAGAAAGGTGGACCTGATGAGCCGGCCAAACAGAACAAAAGCATAAATATAAAATACACGTTAGATAATGAGGCAGAAGGGAATCAGCACATAACAATCACTACTAGATGCTATCTACGTTACTGCAGCTGTGGCCTGACAGAGGAAGACCAGAGAGCACAAGTGAGTCTGAACGAAGGCCAGGTGAGGGGAAAGGAGGGGGGCAAGTTTCACATCTGTCTTCTACTGGTAAAAATAAATAAATAAATAAACTTACAGATGACAGCTTTAAATGGCCTGCCCTTTAAGTTAGCTCTAAACCCGCTAAATTTGATCAAAGTTTTGAAGCAGTTCAAAGTAGTTATTTACCTTATATAAAGCAGTGCAGCGGGTTGGATGAAGCAGTCTGTAGCCCCCTCTGTTATCTTTGATCGAAAAACCAGCCTTGCTAGAATGAGTCTTGAGTCTCTTGAGAAAGTTGCACTTGCGTGTGAGTGTTTACTCCAAATATAGGAGGACTCTATTTACAAAAGACAAGCCAAAGAAGCTGAGAACCAAAGTGACCACTGCTCCAATTGAAAAGAGAGCATTTAGATTCACATGCTATTCAATTTTCAGACCAACCGACTAAAAATTACAATGTCCATTTGCATTGCAATCACCCGAGCGCATGTGTTATTATCATAGAGAAGACTTATTTGAGAACGCCGTGATTGCATTTTCTTTGCCGTGCGCATTTAAATATAGCTCTCACATACTTCTGAAACTTCAGCATTTACTGACGCTTAAGAACAATTTTAGAGTTTACTTTGTATTGCTAGTTTATATACGTTGCTACAAGTAATAATAAATGAGACCCTTCATAGCGGTGGATCTTTCAGTTGTCCTAAACTCGCACTAAGCTGTGACCCAAAAATACACAAAACAACAGTTGCCATATAAATTAGTATTTATTTAGAAAATTAATACTTTAAGGTAGTTTAAATGTCACGAAGGAGGTGCGTGTGTGATAGTCTGAGTGTGTTGTAGTGTGAGTGTGTGTTGTAGTCTGAGTGTGTGATAGTCTGAGTGTGTGTAATACTCTGAGTGTGTGTTGTAGGGTGCAAGTTAAATTAGAGAAAATAAACTAAATGGTGCAGGGCTGGGAGCGAAGTGAGCCAGCACGAGCTAGTGGCTGCAGGCGGTTCTCATACAGGTGCTGGGGCGCGCAGAGCCACTCCCCAGCTCCACCTGCACAGACCAAAACAATTAAATACACAGCCACAAGGGGGCAGCCAAGATGGGGCCGTGACACAGGGCTGCTGGGGCAACCTGACAGAAGGAGCGGGTTTGAGGTCAGGAGTGCCTAGTAGACATGGGACGATATTGAAATTTTGTGTCGCGATTATCGAGACCAAAATAATTGCGATAAACGATTATATCACGATAAGGATTAAAGTTGCTAACAGTTTAAAAATGTTATGGATATGAATAACTATAATTTTAATGTGATGAATAAATTCCATGTTTAAACAGCTGTTATAGCGTTGTACTTTGTTATCAGTGAAAACAACTACGATCTAGCGGAGAACTTTATGGATAATCAGGGCCCCTGACAGAAATTTAGGGGCCCGGGCCAAGAAGCCTCACAATTTTGGGCCCCTAAGACCCGAGGGCGATTGTCTTTGTTGGGGATTATCTTTGTTGGCAATTGTCACGATTATATAAAATGTCCCACGAACGATTATTGTCAACCCTTTTTATCACGATAAACGATATTATTGTTTATCGTCCCATACCTAGTTAAAGGATTAGCATATTTTGCATGGTTTTGGTTGAATACCTGGACGAACACACTAAGAAAGGCCATCTACGGCTAGGGAATCGAACCTAGAACCTTGTTATTGCGAGTCTGGATCGCTAACCACTTTGCCACCTTGCTGCCATTTTAATCTGCATATGTTTACAAACTGGTCAACTCATTTTATCCTTCTGACATGTGCTTAGTGTTTACTCAAGCACTCTGAACATCCCTCGTCCATTGTTCCTTCGGTGCCAGCGCTGTCGCCTACATTATTCCACTCCTATCATGCAGAAATAGCTTGGACAGCCATTTGGCCCGTGTTTTCCATCCATTTGTAATGCGGATAGAGGGGCCATGACGGCTAGGGGCCCGGGGACAGCGGCGAAATCAATTGACTAGAAATGACATCTGCCAGAATGTGCCGGCGGACCGCTCGTAGGTACCATAAATGAAATCACAGGGCCCTAATTGTGTGCTGATTTATTCACTTGTCTAAGCGCATTGTGGATCCGACCCAAGCTACAGTCTCCTCCCCTCCCGGCCCTGTCTCGTGCGCTTGGTCATACATAACGCATTTATTTATTTACCCATCCCGTCTGATTCGCTGTCCCTCTTGGATATAGGCCTTCCCACACGCGCGTAGCTTTCCCATTTCATTCTCATGCCCCCTTCTTACAATTCATTAATTCCATTTTTGCCGGCTTTCCGCGGCCACGTGTGTGAAATGAAATGGCTGTAGAGACAACTGTCACCGGGCCCAAGTAAGATAAATACGTTGGCGCCCGGAGCAGTTAGAGCATGTGTGCGTGTTTGACTGCATTCACAATAGAGACATATTTTTCCCTCCAATCTTTTTCCTGTTTGTTACGCTTTGAAAGGAAACAGATACTGGTGTTTTCACAGCTCATCTGATCAGGCTTGTGGCGTGTTTGGCGTTATTGCAGTGATGTTACCGTATAGCGTTTCACTTAAAAATATATAGGATCTAAGTATGCAGAGGAGGGTAATTAAACAGTAAATGACCTCCTCTTAAGACCTGGGGAGAAAGTTAAATCGAGATGTGTTTGTAAAGCAACTTGGACATGGTTTGTGCTGCAGTTCAAGTTCAAGATCAAGAAAAGTTTGGGCACACCTATTCATTCAGTGTTTTTTTTTTTTTTAAGTTGACTACTTTGTACATTTTAGATACATATGGAAGACGTCAGATATATGGTGCAAGATATATGGAATTATGTAGCAAAAAAAGAAAAGTGAAATAAGTCAACTAAATATTATTTTTACATTTTAGATTCAAATTAAGCAAAGTAGCCACCCTTTGCTTTACTGACAGCACTGCAAACCCTTGGCCTTCTCTCAACAAGCTTCATGGAGTCATCTGAAATATTTTTCACTTGTGGTGTGCCATGTCAGAGTCAAGGAATAGTAATCAAAGCAAATCTAAAACAAGTTATTTTAAGTTTACTTTTCTTTACTGCATTCCATATGTGTTTATTCATAGTTTAATGCTTTCAGTGAGAATCTACAATGTAAATAGTCAAGAAAATGACTATGAGAAAATAAATGAGAAAGTGTATCTAAACCTTTGCCCGGTAGCGTATTCTGACAATAAAGTGTGATAAATGTATTTATCCATCATCTTATCAGGTTTATGTCTACCTTTCTAATAGTGTTTTTGCCAATGTCTGTGTAATCCCTCAGTCGGCCAAGTATGATCCATAGCAAACAAAAAAATTCTATTCTGTCAACTGGAAAAAAGTTAAAGAGTGAAGATGTTGGATGAGCGGCAAAATGTCTGCACTCTTTTATCCAGTTGACAGAATTTCATTTTTTCGTTTGCTATGTTTTTGCCACTGCATCACTATGGACATTTGGCACATCGGGCAAGAGACAATATGTTTTTGATGTTTGATCCTGAACTCTATAAGTAGTTGTTAGCAGCTTATAGATGATGCTAGACCGTGTGTTTGACTGCATTTACAATAGAGACATATTTTCTCCCTCCTCCAATCTTTTTCCTGTTTGTTACGCTTTGAATGGAAACATATACTTGTGTTTTTCACAGCTCATCTGATTAGGCTTGCGGCGTGTTGTTAATGCAGTGTTTTAACCATATAGCATTTCACTTTGCAAAATAGGCTATAGGAGCTAAGTATGCAGAGGTGGATAATAAAACAGAGACTTTCAGTAAATGACCTCCTTTTAAGCCTGATGACACTGGAAAGAAAGTTGAAACAGGATGTATTTGTAAAGCAACTTTGATTGATTGGTTTATCCTCAATTCATCCAGTTCTTACCAGACAACCCTGAACAACTTTAAGGCTCTGTACCTGATCCTTTCCATGTATTTGAGCTAAACTTGTCTTGCCTGCATACAGATATATTGTACAAACAGCTCCTGAGATCAGGTTATTTCGCTGTATATCTAAGTTGAAAAAGCATTTTTTTTTTGTCTGATAATGAGGAAGTGCACCATTTACCGTCACGGCAAAACTCCACTTTGGTCTCTGAGAACTGTGAAAAGTGATAGCTATTCTTAGCCTGAGAATTTCATTTGGATTCCTAATTCTGAATCTGAAAAGCAATCAGATTAATCTATTATGTCCTGTCAGTTATTCCTAATGCTTGCATATGTTTTGACAAGTTATTTTTGCATAAAGACCCATTTAAATTGTGACAGATTTCAGACATTTGGTTTGACATGGTGCAAATTTGCCTCACAGTAATTGTACAAAGCATAATGTAGACAATGTAAGTTTGAGACTAGTTGTCATTGACTGATACAGAAATAGCTTTGTGCCCTCCTTAATACATAGCTACGTTACACAAACTTGCACAGCATTTATTTTCATTTTCAGAGATTAAGATCCTGTACCCAATTTTTTCCCCATGTATTTGAGCGAAATCTGTCTTGCCCCAGCACAGATATGTAATTATAAAGCCTTTTATTGTCCGATAATCAGGAAGTGCACTGCTAGTTCTATTTTTCACATTTTTAAGACAGTAAAAATCAGGTACACCACCTATAACAACTCTAACTACGAGTACCAATAATCACCTGAATCTGAATCTGACTGCTTCCTTATTGTTTGTTCCATGCTGTAGTGTTTTTTTTGTTTTTTTTCTATTTGATATCTTGGAAAATTGACATTACACAGAACGGTTTTCCATTATATCAACAAATTCTCGGTTATCCTCAATGCAAATGCAACAAGCAATTATACACACTTGCAAAAGTTGTTTCTGAACTTGAGCAGGATCATTTTCCTTGTAAAGGGCCCATATTATGCTATTTTTTGATCTATGTTATAATGTTGTTACCTCCTCAAAAATATATCCGGAACTGTGTTTTATTTCATTCACACGTTTAACACACAAACCCTCCATATTTAGGCTGAGTTCTTCTCTCAAACAGAAAACACTCTGTTCCACCTTGTGATGTCATGTGGTAATACAGGACATGCTCTACTGTGTTTTTAAACTCCTTACACCTTCATTAGATCATCTGGATGATTTCAGCCCTGGAATTTCCAATCTCTACTGAACTAAAGGTAAAAGGTATCTGTTAACTTGAAAACTACTGCTTCATGACATCACAAGGTGGAACAGAGCATTTTGAGCTTTGGAGATGTCGACAGACTCATAATAAAGGATTACTCAAACATGTGTGAATGAAACAAAACACAACTCCAGGTATGTTTTGATGAGGTAACAACATTATAACATGGCTAAGCGCTCACAAAAGTCAGTTTTGTGTAATATAGGACCTTTAAAGTAGCGGGGACATTGTCTTACCTGTTTCCCGCCATTGAGACAGCCGCCATCTTGAAGAAGTGGGCGAGCGTAAATTTCATCTCATATTCTCTTAGCCTGACCTTTGATAAGAGGCCACTATTGACTCCAATGTGATATTTCCCCCACTCTGCCAGACACTTTGAGGCCGGCAGTCTGCTGAAATTTTAACCTGGCTCTAACACAGGCCTAAATAAAACATGAAACAATGCCTGCAAAAGTGTCTAGCAGCCAGTGGGACATCAAAAATTGATACAGCCTCAGCAGACCAGACCAAGAAATTTATCCTAGCCTTGGAGTTCATCTTCCTCTTCCTGTCACCTAGGCGACAGTCACGGGAAGTTACAAGCATTTATTATTATATCTCCGGGTTTAGATAGTAGAAGGGACATAGAGACGGATAGTTGAGCCAGTGATAGCTTTGAGTGAAGCCAAGTGGACTTTAAGTGACACAAGGACAAAAAGAAGTGGGGAAAGGAGGAAGCAATTTCTGGGCAATAAAAAGGAGACTGCCAGTAAATGACCTCTTAAGACAGTCTGATGACACTGGAAAGAAAGTTTAAACAAGATGTATTTGTGAAGCAACTTAGATAGGGTTTATACTCCTCTTTTGTCTTTCCCGAAGGACACTGTGGGTTTAACGGTTGGATTAGATAATATACTTGTTTTTCTGTGTTAATGCGCACTGGCTTCTTGCATATTACGTGTATTACTCTTTTCTGACGGTACAATTGTACGTTTTGTAGCTTGTTTCTGACTTTTGAAAGCCATTAATCAATGCGCATGGACATTGGACAAGCAGTTACAGAAAGGCACTGTGATCTAGGCTTTGTGAAACAGTGCTTGTGTGCCTACGACATCTGCGTTGAGTACTACAGCTGAGTGCCACTACAGTGCTACAGTTCAACATTCATCTTGGGTTTTGGCAAGGGCAATCGCTTCAGTAAATAGTTGCTGTAGTTGATGTTTCCTCAGGCCACGCTCACCTGGCAACCCCGTACAAAATCGAAAATCAGGATGAAATACTTTTCTAATTCACTTCACCAGTCAGTGGAAATAGTGTTGTGGTGGAGACTCAAATAGAAATCAAGTATAATATAGCTTATTGGGTTGTTCCATGGCTTTTTTGTTCACTTTTTAATAGTGTTTTTACCAGTGGATCTCTATAGAAGTTTGACACATCTGGCCAGCAACGGTGAGTTTTTGACGTTCGATTCCAAGCTGACGTTCGATCCCAAGTAAATAACACTAACCAAATAAAAATCACCATCAATTTTAAATGCCCATCTTCAATGAATCAAAAGCTGCATTGTGGTTCTTGGCCAAATGACATTCCCCAATATTTGTCCTACATTGCTGTTAGTGCCATGCGGATGTGTGAACACGGCAGAGTGGTCGGCTGGTGGGGAGATGATGCTGCCGTATCACTGAGCCCAGCGAACAGCCCAGCCTTTTCCAGCTCATTAGCCATCCCCTTCTTTGTCCCAGGCCATTTGATAGCAGCATTAATCTACGGCTCCACTAGGCTTCCTCTCCCTATTTACCGCTATTTCATGAAGATTACACCAGTCAAGCGTGTAAATGTATGCTTTCTTCACTCCCAGACTCCCCGCCTAATGCGAACCTGAAAACTCTGCAGTACCTTGCATAAACTTCTGCAAC